>CAFUXE010000564.1:137634-168420 GCA_903364295.1 Serranus cabrilla | reverse complement strand
GAGAGAGAGAGAGAGAGGAGAGGGAGGGCGGGAAAAAATGTCCCAGATTCCCATGCCATTTAATAGGGAGCAAAACCAAACTGAGCTTATAATGTAGACTGGCTGAGCAGGGGGCAAAGTGACAGCATGAGTGTGTGTGTTGTGTGATAGAGAGAGAGCAGAGGAGAGTGAGTGGGATATCTGTGTTTCTATATCTGCATGTGTGTGTGCGCACAGAGAACATATGTGGTACAGCCCATGGAGGAGCACATGTTAAAGAAAAAAGCCTGCTTTTCCTGTGTGGACGTGCAGCCTGCAGACAGACTGGACTCATGTTTAATTATGTTTTTCTCTTTTCAAATTACATTTTTCAAGTTGGATTTTCCTGCATTTCTTCTTCTTTGATGTGTTTTTCTAAAAGAGGAATATACTTAACGTGGAGCCTCACCGAGAGGAATACTTCACTTTCCGTTGAGCTTTAATCACACAGTCACACACACAGTAGAGTCCTCTGCTCCATGTAGCGCCACGTGGGCGAGGCGGCCTACCTGGATTACTCTGAGCGTACATGTTTGTGGGACAGACTCACAGACGACGGGAGAGATTGAAAGAGAGGATAAAGTGAAGAAGGAGGCAGGAAGATGTACCTGTACAAAGCAACATGCCCGGACATCCCTAACCCGAAGCAGAAGGGGTCCAGAAGTCACGGAGGAGGTCAGGGTGGGGTTCAGGCCCAGGCTCCAGGTCAGGGGAGATTTTCCAGGCAGGCGTCCGTGGGGCCGCGGCCGTACGCTCCTCTGATGCTGTGGACACCAACCAAATCCAACAGTGTGGTGCAGCTGAAACAGCTGGAGGAGTTTCTCAACTTCCACTCGTTGTCGCTGCACGACTCAGTCCAGAGCCAGACAGGCATGGTCTACAGGTAACCTCAGTGTGTGTGTGTGTGTGTGTGTGTTGAAGCACTCTCCTGGAGACTTTAGGAGTACTCTAAAGGACTCCAAGGCTCACAGCTACAGGGTCATTTGTTGCCACGGCAACCCCAAACACATTACAGCTAAGATGGATGGAGTTTGTCCCAGAATTGACGTTTGTTTTAGGGGATTTGTCGCTCTGCACAGTTGGATGGTGGCTTGTTGTTGTGCTTGTAGTTATTCAAATGTCAGTGTTTGTCTGTATGATGTTCACTGGATGCTTTATTCACATTACTGTTTCATAGAGATGCATACCAGTTACTGGAATAGTAACACACAATGTAGATTTTAAGGGAGGAAAAAGTGTTAATATAAAAGCTTAGCTAAAAAAACAGCACGTTCACCCACTTAACCCACATACGGCTTCTGTGTTTCTGACAGTTTTAAGGTCGATCAATTTATATTATGTAATGCCCATTGCATGATGGGGAACTATTGATTAAAAGATGAAACCCAACAGCTGACGGATCTCTCCCTGATGTAGGTGTTAGTGTTCTGTATGAGTACTCATTTGGAGAACACAGTTACTCTGACTTGCTGAATTACTCTGTGGTTCTTTCTTGGAACTGGAATAACACTCAGAGAGCTGGTCCCATTTCCAGATGTGGGAAGTCCATCCGACTTCAGTGTGTTAATGAACTTTAAGTGATAATGTGGAAATAACATGGAGGCTACAAAGAAGACATGTTGTTTGTTACTGCTCAGTGTTTAAACATGTTGATGAACAAAGACATGTGTACAAACTTTGCAAGTTGTTGTTCCAACTGTAAGAGACGTTCAAGGCAATTTTCCTGGAGCTACTTTTTCTGATTATTCCGACATCACAGGAATGCAGCCCTATATTACAATGTAAACAAAAGGGAAAAATCATTGGCCCATGCTACACCCATCCACCAAGTGGGCCTTTAGTTTTTCTGTAATCCTGTGGACAAACAGACAAACAAACTGACACCATGACCTCCTTGGCGGATGTAGTCTGACTCACTGGTAGACTGTTGGGAGAAGCCTGCCATTGGCCACCTATTTCGTAATGCAATAATTTTATTATCTATAGTTCCTCTGTTGGTTGGTCCACAAACAAATCCCCACCCTTTAACGACCACAGTTTTCACTGTAAGAGGCTGAAACCTGCCATGGAAGAGATTACGTGTGAATGCATGCATGTATGTATGTTGTCACAACAATTGCAAAATTGAGCTTGTTTCCTTATATGAATCTCACTTGTATTGTGGATATACTGATGCTGACTTTATGTCTGGGACATGCGCTGCACTGGTGGAGACTCACTGCTGTCACTTGTTTGTTGCTCTTCTTCTTGTTTGTTTTATTTGACAAAGCATCATGTTGTTGAGTGCTTTGAGTGAGTGTGTCTCGGACATTGTGGATCACTGCTCAACCCTCGGGCTACAAAGCAGCATGTAGCGTAGTTGTTGTTCCCAGTGGAGAAATATGATCTTGAAAAAACCATTTATTCCCTGATAGAGTTTCTGTTGTTGGTTGTAGCTTGTGCTTAATCCATAACCTTTAGTTATCCATGAAGGTTGCTTGGACGTATTTGCTCTTTTTCAGACACTTTCCTGTACAGCACCACATCAATAACACTGCAGTGTGATAAAATGAGTTACATACACCTGTTCATTATAAAAAGATTGCATCACAATCACAATTACACAAAATCTAAATTAGGCTCCACAGTGTTGATTAGAAATTGTGTGTCTCTGTGTGTTTTATATTTGGAGAGCCTGCTGGCTTAACGTTTCCATTCCACTCTCATCTCTGATTCTGCAGCTATATTCTGCAAACATATTTGACCATATTGCACTCAGTGTAATAATAACATGGTCTAAACTTGTTGTGTTGTGACAGAGGAAATGACAGCATGGAGCGTGACTCCTCCATCACCTCTCTGTGTCCACCAATGGGGAGAGAGAAAGGGGGAGGAAAGTGTGATGGCAGTCTGTATCCCTGTTGGGTCAACCTGGCTATGGGAGCTCATATGGTCATGTGCTGTTAACACTTCACCTTGGGACCCTTGTATGTGTGTGTGTACATGGGCCTGTGTGTGTGTGTTCTTGAACAGCTTTTGCTTGTTGCCATGGTAACCTAATAAAACAGCTGGCTGCCCGCTTCCTTTTCCAGGTCAGTGTGTATTAGTGGTCAAGATCTTTATTGGGTAGTTTTTCCACACAGACACACTCACACAAACAGTAGAGAAAATCTATATTAGTTCAGGGAAATATTATTACTGTAGCCTAGAAATCCTGGAATGTGAGGCCTTCAAACCATAACACGGCTAAAAACAGCCGTGACTTCACCCAAGCAATACGAACAATAAGAACAATTACATAATATTAATATGAAAGCCTTCATTAACATATGAACAGCCCAAAGGCAGCTATGCAAATAACTAAAGTGCCCTCACTGCCCTTCCAACGAGTTGAGTAAAGTCGGTGGAAGCATTTTCTCATCCAAACCTCTTTAGCTTGTGACCACTTAAACAAAGAAATGTCTACTCACAATGGTACATCATCACAGGATGTTCTCACACTATAAGAAGCAAAACTAAGTAGTATTTCACAACAAAGGCATAAAAATAGGAGAAAAGTCAGTCAATAAAAACACTTGATTATGAAGATTGTTAAGAACTACAATTCCTGAAATAAACTCTTGTGCATCCCTTTAAAAAACCTCTCTCTTGTTCCCTTTAAGGACAGAAATATTAGCTTACCCTCATTGAAACCAGTTTTAATGGAGGTGTTTTTGTCCTTAAGGGTCTGTCTGCCTAGTCTCGACCTACTATTATACAAAAAATGTTCCTAATGAGGCACAAGAGTTATTGTAAGATATAACCCAATTTCTAAAGACCAGCAAGAATGTCCGCACCCTTTCTTCCTGCTTTGATTCAATTTATTGCTTTAAAACACAGACTTGCTAGATATCCACTCACATGCATAGTTTTATTTCAAATATTATTCAATCAAAATTATACAAAGGGCCCAGCTGGGAAAAGGAAGTGGAGACAAACGGCGAGCAGATCTTAGCCTCAGCTTCATTGTGCCCTCACGCGCCCTAAGTGTATTATTCATGAGTGTGTGTGTCTGTGTTTGGGGCGTGGGTGTATATTTTGGGCTGTGAAGGACCAAGTGCATGCTTTCTTCGTGCATGTTCACTTCATCGTTATGTGCATCTTGACCATGTGTAGGCTGTGGTGACAACTTAGTGTGTTCGATTGAGAACACATGCATTCAACGTTCCTTCAGGCCTAATGTGGCGAATGTTAACGCTAATTATCTAATCAGGGCCAGAAACGGTTGCTAAGTGACAATGTTGGTGAACCGTGTTAGAAAAGCAGCCGCTTTGTTCCAGTAGGAGTTGAAAAAAAAAGCTTAAGAAACTGACTTTGACAGCCAGCCAGTGCACATGTCGATCCTGAACGCCTCACCACTGAATGAACATCCGGCACAGGTTCACTGTGGTGTTTCCCTCTGCTCTGTCATTCTACTTCTTTGCTTTATCTGCGTTCTCTGACAAATCTTATTGCATTGCATTAAAAGGGATTCAGCTTGTTATTCAGCCATCTGCCATCTTTGAACCACTTCAATGTGAGGAAGTCCTCTTCCTGCTGTGGCTGAAATTCTGTATTTGTGCCAGAAATCAACTCTCACAGCTTGCAGGGAATAAACTGAGATAAGATTCCTCATTCTCATGCAAGCGTTTTCTTTTTTCTTTCTTTTTTCTTGTTGTTTTTTATGCTCTCTTTTACATTTGTTGAACACTGCATTGTGCCATTTTGATTCACAGTTATCATAATTATATTCCAGTGCTCAAAACCAGGCAGTTTCCATTTTTTCATTTGCGTAACTAAATTAATGTTCAGCTGAAGTACAGCTACTGTGTTCAATCATCATTTATTGTAAAAAAGCACAAATCTAGTACATCCCCTTTTAACCTAAATGGCAAATGCACTCCGCTGATTTTTGATCACACAGTCCGAATTAAAGAGTCATCAATTCCATCAGCCTAGTGGGGAAATGGATTAATCAAAAGCTCATGATATTATTGGATACAGAGCAGGGGATGCTGGGTAAAGGAGTGACAGT
This sequence comes from Serranus cabrilla, assembly GCA_903364295.1. Taxonomy (NCBI): domain Eukaryota; kingdom Metazoa; phylum Chordata; class Actinopteri; order Perciformes; family Serranidae; genus Serranus; species Serranus cabrilla. Next base: position 163,370 of record CAFUXE010000564.1, on the reverse strand, counting down.
GAGGGGGCATTTAGACCTCCAGGGGGCAGAAGGTCACATTATGAGGCATATGCCATGTGCTCATGGGTGCACCAGTGTGTGTGTGTGTGTGTGCAGACAGTCTGGATGTTTGTCAGTCCATCTGATTAAACGAGCTCTGCCCGCTGATAGAGCGTGGTGTGAAGGTGACAGAGTTATAGTGTCCCCACAGTTGTTTTTCTGCTCCTCTGTCACTCATTTCTATTCTTCAGGACTCAGTTCAATCTCCTTATTTTTCTGTTTTTGTTTTAAACTGTCTTTTTGCATCTGGAAATGTAACACACTTTTCAACAACATTAACAAAACTGTATTTTATCTAAGACCAGCAGGGGCGACTCCACTGGTTGCAAAAAGAAGTCTGATTGTATGGAGGTCTACGAGAAAATGACCCAACTTCTAACTTGATTTCTTACCTCAATAAACATTTTCTTAATGGCCTCAATTCCTAGTTTAAAGTCTCTTCTTCCTCTATATAACATGATTTTAATTTTTTTTAAATTATGGTCCCATTTATAGTTAAATAGATGACAAAGCAGGTTATGCTTCATGGCAATCTAACTTGTGATTAACAGGTTTCTACATCTGTGCACTGCATGTTTTTGTCTTTGGACTCTTTTTCCGTGTGTTTTGACTTAAAAGTTTACTTAAATTTTCGTCACTTAAAAACATGACTTCTCATCCAGTTGATGAAAACCACTAAATGTACTCTGACAACCTTTGGAGCTCTTTTACAGACACAATTATTTGCTCTAGCGGTAAATATTATTCTGCGTTATCTAGTTTCATTTGGCTGAAAGAAACAGTTTCTGAGCTCCACATTACTTTAAGGCAGATGAAATATCAGAACAAATATAACAGTGCTGTTTTTGATCCCCAAATAAGAGAAAGTAGCAGTGAGTGTTTATTGACTACAGCCAGTCACAAGCCGGTCCTCTCTGGACTGAAGCCTCGTGTCCTCTGAAAGTGTTTAGACTCTGGCATCTGCCTATGTAAGGAGAAGCTGTCCAGGCACGCAACTTTATTTATTCTGGAGCCAAACAGACAGAAACAAGAGTGAAGAATTGGAGAAGAAGGGGTTAAGAGGGACGAACAAAGCTAAAATACAAAAATAAATCAGATAATCCTATTTTTAAAAAAAACTACAGTAAGCAAAGAAGTATTCATGCTCACGTAAACGAAGATAGGAACTGATTTGTTTCACTTTATATGGTAGTGATAGTTTGAGTGTGTGTGTCACCCTGTGTTCTTAATCAGAGCCTAATGAAGCTGTAACCAATCGACACTTGAGGAGCAGTGAGTGAAATTGTGCACTCAACCAGTGATTCATAGAGCATGCATGCACACACACACGCCAACACACACAGGCGTGCAATCAGACACAGACATACAGATACGCAGGCCGATAAATGCGTCAATTGCTCATCCTTTATTCATCTTGGAAAACAAGTGAATATTTAACATAGGAGCTGGTATCCTCACTAAATACTTAATTGGTCAGGCGGTCACAGAAGTCTGTGTGTATGTGTGTGTGTGTGTGTGCGTGTGGAGGCATGTATCCAGCATGACAAACTATGGTAGCTATTTTTTCATGTTGTTTATTATATTGATGGGAAATTCATTACACTTTAGTTTCAGTGCCAAATCAATTAAATCAACTGTGTGTGAGTGTGCATGAGTGTGTGTGTTTGTGTTGTATACCCATGGGCTCCAACCATCAAGGATCAGCATCAATCGTTGCATCACTTTAACTAAAAAGAATGATCAAATACTAGCCAAGTATGGATTTGCCATGATTCAGACGAATGAGTGTTGTGTTGTGGAGTATATCTGAATTTTTCTTTTTGTAAATCTAAAACTCTTTTTGCCCAATTTCCACCGTAGCCAATTCAAATATAGCAGTGACTAGTTTAATCCTTTTTTGATTGAATGCTATAAAGCTATTAAAAGCCATGTAACGGTGTGTTAAACTGTGACAGGCTTTACACAGACTGTAGGCTATTAGACCAACCAAGATCCTGTGACACCTTCGGCTTATAAGTCATGTAATAAATTACTCTGGACAGAATGACAGAGTGAAGGAGAACACATCATTTTACAATTAAAAGATGGGAAAATCCTTTTAATTAGGGGTGTTATTTTAGGCATACAGAATGTTCAATTATGTTACACAAGGATTTAAGGATTCTCTTTCACTTTAAACGTTTTCTCTAATAAACTAGCCACTAGCCATCGTTGGTAATTAAAAACGTTTAACTGTATCTCCTCACGAGATACAGGTAAACGTCACTAGATTCTCGTGGTCACATCCGGCATATCCTCCACATTTTTAATTTACTTTCTTAAAATCGGTAAAACAGCGCCCCTCTGGAGTGTAACGGCTGGCGCATGTTAGTGACGCAGTGTGGTGAAAAATGATATGACAGCCGAACAACACGAGACGTTAGCGTGAGCCAACAGGTGAGCCCAGGTGAAATTAGCATCCTTTAATTAATATTAAAAAGTCAAGTATTTACTCCACTGCAAGGCTGCGAAAGGACAAGGGAGTTAGTACGATTATTTTAAGCTTAGAGGTAGCTTGTTTTATAACATTGTTATGAGTTAATTAATGCTAGTTTTGTGAGGTTTGTTAGCAAGCAGCGTTGAATCAAGCATGGAGTACCGAGACAAACGCACACTATCAAACGCTGCTGGACATGACGAGTTGAATCTCCTCACACCGTGAGTTAATATACTTTAATCTCTCTGTCTCATAAACTGTCCGTGTTCTGTCTGTCTCTGCTTTCTCTGTGGCTTTACTGCGGCTTGTTTTGGAAACATGAGGGCGACTCTGCTGCGTCTGTTGTGATTCCACAGTGAAGTTGTTCTGTTATCATTGTGTCACACACAGACAACAAGCACAGGAAAGGCTTTTCCATGTGTAGTAGTTAAAGGGACAGTACTGTAATGTCTGTCTGTCTGGACAGATATAATGTTATTTGATATGTTTAAAGCTTCTTGTATCAATAACTTGCTTTTGCAATGTTTTAGTGTGTAAATTGATATTACCAGTGGTGGATTGTAAAGAAGTACACTGACCCAAGAACTGTTTTCTTGAGTACTTCCATTTTCTGTAACTTTTTATACTTCTACTATACTACATTTTAAGGCAGATATTGTACGGTACTTCTTACTCCACTACATTTAGCTGACAGCTTTAGTTACTTTTCAAATATTGAGATTTAACATGAAATAATAGACGCATTATAGTGATTTTTTTTTTTGTAATTGCACACCATATAAGTAGATTAAGTAGTGAGAAGAGCCCTTTTTTATACTTTAAGTACATTTGATTACTTGTATGGCTCTGAATACTTTTTCCACCACTGGATATTACATGAAAACATGGAGATACTGGTGTGTTGCTTTTTGTGTGTGAGAGAGAAATAACACTTGCCAACAGTAGATTGAACAGCAATGAGTGTCTGCAGTCACTTCCACTGCCTTTGTTGCATTTTTAAAAAATACTCGTTCGTTGTACCTGATAAACTCAGATGTTTGATGTCATAGGAGAGCAGGAGTAGAAGGAGGACTGCTCGACAGAAATACTTAAAGTTAATTAGTGTTTTATCTGACCAACTGATCAATCGTTTTGTGCACTCCCTGCTCTCTCTCACTTACACATCTGTTTAAATGTCGTTTTTATAGACTGATTCATTCCCACGAGGCTTACCCTTTTCTCACCTCTTATCGGTAGATGTCTGACTCTAAATTTGGGACAACAGTTTGTCCCCCATCAGTCAATGCTGTCTCCATACTGGTCTTAACCAGTCTGACACTGCCTCCTTTAATGTGACAGTCTCTCTCTCTCTCTCTCATACATACATTAACAGTTCATTAGTTGGCCATTGAGTCAGCTAATGCATGTTCTTAACATGACTCCCACTTATAAATCAACCCAGCTTGGAAGATCAACGGGACTCTCACATGCAAGTCTCTGAAACCACACACACACACACACACACACACTCACAGACCCTCTGGTGTTTCACTTGTGTCAGCACTCACCAACAGGGTGAATCAATAGGGCATCAGTTTGTCCTGTTGAAGTGCTCATTTCGGAGAGTGTCAGACAGTCACTGTGGTTCACTTCGCTCTGCTGACGCTGGGGCTGAACATTTTGGAAAAAATACGCAATTGCGATTATTTTGACTGATACTGCAATCTAATATAATTCATAATATTGGAGAAAATGATAATTTCTTGCATCATATTGTCGTTTTCATTTAAAAAAGTATTAAAATGATCATGGTGCTTTTTTGCAAGGATCTAATTTGTAATAGAAAATCTGCAATTAAGAATAAGTAATCACTCAATTAATTAAAATGATTAATGCGTACAGTGTTTCCCCTACCTTTATATTAGGCGGGTGCCCCGCCCCCCCTTGAGGGTCACGTTAATTTGAATTAATTGTATTTTCTATATAGCGCCACATCAAGAAGTCATTCAAAGCTATCTTTTTCTTTACGGCATGTCCTTTCTGTCGCGCTTCTACAATTTTCTTCTTCTCCCTGTATCGCTCAAGGTGAAATTCGGCTTCAACCCGTGTTTGAGTCCGGCCCGAGGTCCCTTTGCCCCATGTCTTCCCCTCTGTCTTCCCCTTCCATTCTCTCCGTCACTATCCAATAAAGCATAAAAAATGCCCAAAAATTATCTTGACACATTTTACTGCATCAGAAAAAACATGTTTTTGCCATAAAAAGAACCAAGCAAAAAGTCCAGACTACCCAACTGCGTGCTGTCGGAAAACTTGGGGCTTGATAAAGTTAAGTTAAGATAGCTGCTGTCTTTGTACCTTTGTATCGTCCCATCCATGCAAAATCAGTGCACAGTCCGTCTGTTTTCAGTCCAGCTAAAAAATGCACCATATTGGCAGCCATTTTGGTAATCTGTGAACTTTTTTCCCTCTAAAATCAATATTTGTCTCTAAAGAACCCATATCTGTCAAGCTCGACTCTGAGCTTTCAAAAAATAAAATAATAAGCTTAATTTACTAGATACAGGCTGTGAATAAAAGAACAAAACATCTCCTAATAGGACATAAATGATCCATCTCGCCGCCTTTGTTTCTCCCTGTCCCTCCCGCTCTGGTCTTTAAGTATCGCTGCCTCGCTCATCCCCTCTCTTGGTATTTGTCCATTATTGATGAGCGCTGATAAGCGGTTATTTAAGAGGCAGCACTCTGCTTGGGTCTATCTGAGGTCGCCTGAGGATAACTCCCCAGCGGAGCTTCATCTTACTCTCCCTCACTGCTTCATGTAAATGGAAGGGAGCTGTGCCAGCTTTAACTTCAAGACACTTATCCTTTTACTTTAAATGTATTAACTGATATTCAAGGTGACTCTGGAGCCTTTGGCAAATCAGACCACAGCCAAAGTACCACAACTGAAAATGATGGTCTGTATCGTCTGAGCACATATTCATGTAACTCGATTAGAAATCCTCACAGGGACTCACTTAAAGATGAATTTGTAAAACGGCTGGGATGTGAGACCATCAGATCATGTGACTTTTTGGTTGTGTTGCTTCTTTCTGTTGTTTTATGTACTTTTTGTAATTTTGTGTTTTTCTCTGGTTGTTTTGTGTCTCTATATTAATTAGCCTTTGTATGTTATTGATTTGTTTCTCCTTGTATTGATCTGATGCCTCTTTGTGGTCATTCATGGTTGCTACATGTCTCTTTAAGTGACATTTTATGGGTGAAGGTCAGTGGAGCACTGTGACACTTTGGGCCCCTGGGCCTGCGCCCTGTAGACCTGTTCACTAAGACCACTACAGATATTTTTAGATAATTGCTGCAGTAAAATGCCTAATTTGTAGTGAATCGCAGCTGCAGATGAGGGGTAGTAGTGTGGAAGTGTGGGGAACCCCTAGAGAGGAAGTTGAGACACTTTTAAAACATGTTTAACAGTTCTGTTGTTACGTGTGGGTGGGTCGGTGAGGTGCAGTGGGTAAGTTACAGAGAGGAGATATAAAATGCAGTACTGTAATTTGTTTTTATAGTGTTGGTTTGTGGTGTCATCACTAGGGGGAGCCGTGGACCTGCTGTCACTGTGACAATGGACATGAAAGCATGTGGATACTGGTGTGTTACCTTGTGTGTGTGTGTGTGTGTGTGTGACTGCAAGAGAAAACTAACACTAGTCAGCAGCAGATTGAACAGCAGTGAGTGTCTGCAGTCACTTCCACTGCACGCTAACGCAAACTTTAGCCCGACAGATGTGGATACTTTATTTATCTGTGCTCAGTTTGAAGTTTGTACTGTAGTGTTTATATTTCCTCCTTTAATGTGTTGATTTTAGCTAAAAAACAAAAGCCTGATGGCCATAACTCAGTGCAGCTAAAAGTCAATTGTTTGTGAGCTTGCGGGCTGTTTGCCAAGAGAAGAGAAAATGTGTGAACAAAGTGAAATACTGAAGTGCTTTAAGAGGTGCTGCAGTGTTCATGCAGCGGTGGAATCGGCAGGAGTGTCACCTACTGTGGATTACAGAGACCTTTGAAACCATGACTCAAGAGGGGGCAATATTACCACCCAGCCTCTTCAGCACACAAACAATTACCTCTCCTGTACTCTTCTATCTTTCTCTTTCATTTTCACCCTCTTCTACTCAAACCAGTTTTCTCTGAGCTTTTTATCTTTCTGCTGTTTCAACCCCACGAATATTTCTTTCATTTTCTTTCTTTCTCCCCTTCTTCCTTTTCCCTGCTGCTCAATCTTTCGTTGTGTCTTCTACGCTCCCGGTCCTGTCATTACTGGTATCCCTTCATCTACGTTTTTGCACAGTCATGCTTAGAATGGACTCTCAGTTTTAGTGTCACCATATATCTCTGCTTTACAGCACTAATCTGATACACTGACGCAGGCAAAGTTTATGCTTCCTAGGATCAGCAGTTTTCTCCTCTTTTTGTGTGTGTGTGTGTCTTCACAGATTGTAATAGAAAAGAGTGGAGCTTGAGTCTACGCCAGTTTGTGTGTGTGTGTGAGAGAGAGAGGAGACTGTGGATGTGTGTTCCTGGGTGCAGTGCTATCTTTTGTAAGAAAAGGTAATATACTGTGGCCTCCAAGGCCTGTTTGGAGAGAAGGGGGTAAGAGGACAGGGGGCAGAGTGCTATATGAGCGATTGCAATCATAATAACAACTAAAGGGGGTAGTGTAGACCGCACACGCACACACGCACATGCACGCTGAGGGCTTTACTGCAGTATTTGTGTTTAAACACAGCAATAAGTGCAGATAAATGCTGTGCCAATAAATGCAGTACTCACAGAGCATTGTGTGCAAATAAGGAACAAGTGGCTGCATAAATCCAGATTCACAAATGTAAAGTTTAGAGTTTTAGTGGCTTCAGTGCAGCAATGCAGCAAGATCTGTGGCCAGCGTCTGCAGTGTCCTGTTTCAGTGTCATTTTGATTCAACACTGCTTTAAAATTAGCTAAAATTAGCTTTGTGAGGACTTCAAATATTGCATAGATAAGAGATTATGATCAAAAGTAGACCTGGACACAATTATACATGATTTTGTAACCTGTTAATGAGGACTATGGTTCTGCTGTTTTAAGTTAAATTTTAAGGTCCTTGAACTTTACCTGAGTACTTCTGTATTTTCTCCATCATAATTATGTTACAGCTATAGTTACTGGTTTCTTGTTGAATACAAAACAACTAATTGATGATATTATCATGGCATTGTTGCATACGTGGGCCACACGGTGGAGTAGTGGTTAGCACTCTTGCCTCACAGCAAGAGGGTTGTCGGTTCGATTCCCGGCCTGTGGCCCTTCTGTGTGGAGTTTGCATGTTCTCCCCGTGTCGGCGTGGGTTCTCTCCAGGTACTCCGGCTTCCACCCACAGTCCAAAAACATGCAGCTCAGGTTTAACTGGTGACTCTAAATTGAATGGTTGTCTGTCTCTATGTGTCAGCCCTGTGACAGACTGGTGTCCTGTCCACGGTGTACTCCGCCTCTTGCCCAATGCAGCTGGGATCGGCTCCAGCCCCCAGCTCCTTTAAACGTCATCGCTTGCTACACGTAAACTCATTTTAACAAATTTTTACATGCAGTCATTCACATTGCATCCAGCCATTGGGGACATGGATGGACATTTATGACACTTGCATCATATTCCTGTGGACAACCTGGTGCAGAAAGTATAAAACTTCTTCCATCACTGGGTTGGATTCAGTCCATTCAGTCTGCACATGGACTAACTAAAGAACGCCCACTGCACCAGCTCTCAAATCACACTCCGACTGCCATGTTCGCTGAATCAACTGGTTCTCCTGGTTCTCCTGCTTGTGAATTGTCCTGCTCTGTAATATGTGTTTGACATGCTTCAAAGCCATAACTCAGACCTGTAAGGTCATGCTGCACGGTATATTTGCTGTTCTATGAGCTAAATAACATTCCAGTAAAGCTGCCTGCAGTTGTTATTATGGTGGTGGCTGGAATATCCTTCCTGAGGACTTGAGATGTGTTCACATTCTCACTTCTTTGAACAGCAGAAGCAGCATCAAAACACTTCTTTTCATGATGCCTTTCAATAACAAGTATCCTCATCACTGAATAGTTGGTGTTTACACTCTCCTGTGTGCTTGTTGTGACAGGACGGTTGTGAATGGCTCTTGCTTTCTCCCTTGTGTAAAGCACATTGATGTTTCTCTTGTGTATAAATGTACAATAAAAGTAAGGTTGGCCTTGCTTTGCCTAACCTCTATCCGTAACACACACTGATGTCTAAATGTTACTGTATAGTTAGGGCTGTACAGAACATCATTTCTTTTTTTACTTTCAAAGCTTCTGTTGAGGTTTTTGAATGAAGCTTTGAATTTCTGTCATTTGTTTTTATGTCATTTCTTTAAAAAAAAAAAAAGCTCAAAAGCCTCAGTTTGATTCACTGGATTAAATGTCCTTTTTTTAAATTTATTTATTTATTTTATTAAATCAACTTTCTTTAATAACTAGAACTCAGTGGTTTAGCCAACAAAAATACATGTAGTCAGCAGGCTCACCCGATACATAAAATAATAGTGACAGAATAATTGCACACCTGGAGCAACATTATTCTACAATAGAAATTGCAATAAACTGTTATATAAATATAATTTATGGTTAGATTGCTGCTAGATTGCTCCATTCATACCAGCGCATGCCTCCTTTAGTAGTGAAAACGTTGTTTTTGAAGAAGAGTAATTTAATGGATAAAGTTTTTTCTTTTTTAGATATATATTTTGACTCTTGGACTGAAGTAAAAGATTAGAGTAGCCTAATCTTTATCTGCAACTGTGCAGAAATACTCTAACATTACAATTAAAGCTTCAAAGTATTTTGTACAGTCCTACATTCAGTACAGCAGTGTTTCCCAAATGGTGCGCAGTGAGACAAGTCCAGGTGTGCCTTGGGTTTTTGTGACAATCATACCCCATTAATGAGGTGTACAACTATACAAAACCTATGAATTAATCTTTAACTTACTGTATTACTACTTTGTGCACACTCATTTCCCAATACAAATTCTATTCTACCAAAATAAATATTCACAGAGTGATAAGAGTGAACAGATATTATGGAGGCTATTTTGCGTGGATATGAATACAGGTGTGCATTGAGATTGTGCCTTGGGCAGAAAAACTTTAAAAAACCACGGCAGTACAGTTATATAGCTTTTATTAATTTGTAATGTTTTTATTGTTGGTTAAAATGACTGCATACATTCTATTGTTTCATTGTGACATCATATTAAAATATTTAATCTTGGATACTAATGGAAATAATTTCTCCATTTCACGCACAGTCAGTAAATGATGCTGAATGAGTTGTGTGTTGCACACGATGATATAACGGCGTGAGATGTGGTGCAGAAATTCCCTGTCAGCACACATGACTGATGGGAAATCCCTTGTGTGTGGATCATTGCACCCTTGTCCTCACACATGCACAGCACACATAAATCAATACACACACACAAACACACACACACACACACACACACTGTTTTTGCCTTTCTCCCTTGACCAACCTTTTTTGTATTTAAAAATAGCTTTTGCAATGGTTTGGAATTCTTGGAATAATATAATTGGTATGAAAACACGGAGAGGAATTTCACAATGTCCTTATTTATGTAATTTCCCATCCTTGGTTTTAGGCAGCGCCCTATAACGTTGTGTCACCTCAGTGATGAACACAGCCCCAGTTGAGCACTTATCAGAAGAGCCAAGTGATTTGGCAGAATGTAAGAGTACTTCTTCATATGACCACTTCACCTTCCCATTATTTTCAAGTGGTTAATTTGAACACTTTTATGGTTTAAGTCATTTTGCTAATGACCGTCTTCTACAAAGTGAGACAGGAGATGGATTTCTGTAAGAGGGTTATACGTTCTGCTTCCAGGACCTACAGTACTTTGTATAACATCGTTTTAAAACAGTTCCTTGTAGGAAGGAGCTCATGCATATAGTGCATTAATGGCACAGTGTAAATGGGACAATCAAATAAAATGGCAGATTACAAATATGGAGCACTGTCAAGCTAGTGGCTAATTTTTGTATGCCCTAACAAATGTAACTTAAGAATCAGTCTATACACTCCACAGGCTTCAGAAGTTGTCCAATTAGGCAACATATTTCACATCACCCACGTGGGTTTACAATAGAGGCCTTAAAGTCCTTAATTATGTGCTCTTTTTATTTACAATATTTTAGTTTTCCATAAATTAGCACAATCAATTTGCATTTCAAGACGAAAAGAATAAATCCATAAAAGAACAACAGCCAACAACACCCAGAGCCGAGCTCACAACTTTCGGTAAAGTGAAATGTGTTCATGTAGGAGAAAGTGATCGAAATGCAAAGTTAAAGTATGAAACAAAGTTAGTTTTTTACTGACCCAGCCAGTAATCATCAGGTAATTAGAGCATGAAATTAAAGCAGAGGGAGATGCACATTAGACTAGACACAGGTGTTTGATGTAATCCAAATGAAAATAAAAGTACAGACACAAACAGACACACCATCTGTCAAATTCTCTCAAAAAGTTTTTTTTTTTAGCAGAGACCAATACTGAGCATTAAGGGAAGGTGTATGTACCGTGTCCCCATTGTGCACCAACATTAATTTAGCAACTAAAAGAGCAACAAGACTGACTGAGCCGCCCGCTACCTTCAAGAATGATGTCATCTCGGATAAAACTGCAGGACAATATTTATATCCAAATCCAACAAAGAATGTCAGTTACATGTGTTGTTTAGTTAATTGTATCTGAGGCCAGTACGGGGTCTGCTGCAGGTGTCAATTTGGTGTTTTGGATGTTATTGTTATAATAGTGTTAATATGTTTGTTGTGGGGCTCCACACATGACTGAACTGCCCTCCCTGAACATCTGTGCTGCATTTTCCTGGTAGAAGTGATGGTGTCAGCACTATAGCCACTATACCAGAATTCACAAAATGCAGGATTTCACTACAGATATAGACATAATGTTTTGCTGCAGTGACCACTGTACAACCCTGGATCCACGAACAAGGTCTAGAATACAAAGTAGCAGTATTTGGCGTGTGTGTGTGTTTGTGCTACACTCATAACCCAACACAGTTCAAACAAGGCAATCAGAGATGGCAGACTTCACCCCACAGCACCCTCTGTTGGCCAGAGGATGTATATGCAGCGGACAGACAGACAGACAGACAGACAGACAGACAAAACAATACTTCACTCCCACTCCGTGGGGTGAAGCAATGATTTCAAGAATACATGACGGCTTCAGTTAAGTGCTGCATTTTGGTCTTTCTTTACATTGCGTGTATTTAATTACTTGCCATTCGTTGCACAAAAACTAATTAGAAGACTGCTTTCGTGTTACTGCATTATGTAAAATGTTCTCACACATGCATACACTCAGGCAACTTACACACGTTAAGTACAGCACATTCATTTAAACTCTTTTCTCTGCAACAAGACTGCAGCAGAAATGTGTGTCTATGTGTGTTAGAGACCAAAAGAAATGTGTTTTGTTAGAGAAGTGGCATGAAGGTCATGAACACAATTTAAAAAATGAAATCCAAGGCACGTTGGTTTTGGGTTTCTCGATTTCGGCTCTGCTTCAGTGCTGCTGTATTTTGTCATAGTTTGACTCGGTGTTCTGGGTGTTAAGAAACTGTCATGAATTGAGGATTCTTTTCCTTTTGTTGGAATCAATCAATGTGACGCTACAATGTCATTCCACTTAAAGGGAAAATTGTGGTCCCTACTCTTCTGTTTAAGATGCTTAAAGTTAAACAAAAACCTCTATCTTCCTTTTCTGTGTTGTTCCACAATACTGACATGTTCCCTGAAAGGTTCACTTGTTGTAAAACACTTATTTTTAAGACTTATAGACAAACATTTTGCAGTGTACTTCTCTATAAAACATCCCCTTTGGAGGTGCAGTGTAATCATGTTATGGCAGATCAAAATGTCTTTAACACCCTGTTTCATTACACTACTACCCTTCTCCAAGGTAACCAGTTTACATGTGTCCTTCGTTCCTCCAGATGCTGCCTGGTTGCCACCTGGCATCTTTATTCTCGCCTGGTGTTATTTTATTGCTGCTTTTTCCCACACACATAACGCCTCCATACTGTTTCCATAGCAATGCTATTACTGAGATGACGGTTTTCTCTCGTTGTTACCACTCTTCACTATCAAGTGTCCATATCTGGAGACTCTCTAGCAGCCAGGAACGCTGCTCTCTGCAACAAATAGCTAATTGTGGTGCAGGTAGTGTAGGAGTATGTGCTTATTACGTGGTGCAAGGTTGAGAACAACCCTATTATGTCACGCATTTAGGTACAATGCACAAAAGTTTCAGAAAAGTTTTGCCTTAAAACTTTGCTCTTAGAAATCCTCCTGTAAATGAACTGAATCTCATGCACATTCTTTTTAGGGTTGTGATTGACTTTATTTCCAATTTATAAAAGGATGAAGAGTGCGAACAGCTTTTTCTATTCTGAGAGTCAGTTCATAGAGCAAACACAAAGACTGACAGATGAACGGAGACATTTAGATTTACAGCAGTGACCCTGGATGGATGCAGCAATGACATGAGCTGCAGTGAGAGGAAGTGTTAACCTACACACTGACATAGACACACACACATACGCACACACAGGAGGAGAGATTAAACTCAGCACAAACACGGCGCTGCTGAAGCTCTCCTGGAGGAGTGTGAGAGCGCAGTGCCTTGCTCGCAGGCACTTTATAATGAGTTTCTTTGTTGTTTGTGCTTGCAAAACATTCAGTCCAGACATATGGTGCTAGCAGCTCATATGGCTCTACTGTATGCACAGATATTACCATGGTGACCAGCCAAGGGGATTAAAGAAGTAATATTATTCAAGAGTAAGATTTAAAGGATGAAAAAGCAGTGTTTTTCTTAAAACAAGGTATAGACTTGTACAAGAACAATTCCTCTCAGGCATCACGTATGACCTAGAAGTATGTGGCGGCGTCTGCACTCTGCCTGTATTTTCTCTTCTTTTTTGGTGTTCAAGGCGTTTCTGGGCATCAGTCTTTGAGTGCTAGATGTGTGTTCCCCAGCCACAGCACATGGGATCAGAGGGCTGGAGTCTTTGAAAATGTAGCGACCAGGTGCCAGATCATAAGCATGAATCCAAGAGGAGGCTGCGAAAATGGCTGAAACAGTGCAGAGCAAAACACAAGGAGGTGAAAAGCAGACAAAAGTACCAGGGGCAACTTTGGATGTTTTGTTTACAAACTGCAAAGGAAAATTCCAACTCATTCTACTTTTAAAGCTCACATGCCACAGACTGCATTTCATATAAGTGTTTTAAAGAACTGTGAAAAAGTGCTGAAGCTTTTTGTTGATAATAATGAAACATTCTTTGAATTCAGTAATTAATAGGTCAAAGTCTGCATGAGGCTTTGCTGTTGTGCTGCTGATTGCCAATAGTTTCATGACATTGGTTGCTATAATAGTAAGGCGCTGTGGAGTTGACACTGTAACAGTTGATTGCCATGCACTGAGTTTTCATTGCATGGCCAGTGGGCATTCAGTTAAATGGCATTTGTTAGAATTTTTTTTTTATTTTTTCTGGTCTCTCTTCCTTCATCAGAAAGGGAGCTGTACCTAACACACTGTTAAGTGGTATAAGAGTTGATTGGAAGAACTGGAGAAGCACTGCCAGAGCCCTACAACATGACCTCCAGCAGCGTACTGGTGTGCATGTTTCTGACCACACAGACTCCATGACGATGGCATAAGGACTCAATGTCCTCTAGTGGGACCAGTGCTCACTGCCCAGCACCGTGAAGCTCGATTGGCATTTGCGAGAGAACACCAGAATTGGCAGGTCCGCCGTTGGCTCCTCGTTCTCTTCACAGATGAGAGCACATGTGACAGGCATGAAAGAGTCTGGAGATGCCATGTTGAACGACATGCTGCCTGTAACATCATCCATCATGACCGCTTTGTTGTGGGTCAGTGATGTTCTGAGGGGACATTTCCTTGGAGGGTAACACAGACCTCCATATCATAGTACCCTGACTGCAGTTAGTTACCAGGACGACATCCTCAGAGCGATTGTCAGACCTTATGCTAGTGCAGTGGGCCCTGGGTCCCTCCTTGTGGAGGATGCCCGGCCTCATGTGGCCTGAGTGTGTACACAGTTCCTGGACAATGAAGGCATTGATCCAGATCTGGGAGAAGATCCCCCAGGACCCCATCGGGAGGATGCTCAGTTGTTGTTGAGAGTGCATACAGGCACACTGGAGCCAAATACAACACTGAGTCACATTATCAGTTGCCCTGATAAAATTCACGCAAGATTAATCAGCCTGTGATTTAAATTTTTTACTTCGATTTTTCGTGTGATTTTGAATCCAGCCCTCAGTACGTTAATGATTTTGGTTTTCATTGATCATTGTTGATCCCAACAATTTATACAATGATGTCAGTAAAGATGCTCACCTTGAATAACTTGTTCATCGAGATCTGATGCGTGATTAAAGTGTTCTCTTAATTTTGTTTTTAGCAGTTCTGTAGATCTTAAGAGCGTGCTCCTAATGCTGCATTCCCTCCAGTCTTCAGAAATGCACCTTAAGCGTGAAGTCGATCAGATGTGCGGTTGCACAGTAAATGGAGGTGACTTGTTGTGGTAGTGATATATAGAAGGTCATGATAGTTCGACCCTCCTTAACGTCATCGGCTGTCTCAAGTCTTATAACTAACTGTAATCTAATGCTCCTCTGAGAACAATGAGAACACTTGAGATTGTGACCCAGTGGTGACCTTCCTTGTGTGTGTCTGTGTGTGTGAGTAGAGTTGTGCGTTGTTAACGTATCTGTTGATATCCCATGTGTTTGTGGCATTTTGTCAAAGTATAATTTATTATTTATTCCTAATAGAACCAAATGCAGTCTCCAGATCTCACACATAGGTCCTGCTCCTTGCCATTAGATACTTTACAGACAGTTGTACCTGTGTTTCTGTCTATCTATAAGTACTGTATTGTATAATTATGTACATGTTCTTGTATTCCCGCTAAGAGGCATGGATATATCTACAAGTTAATAGAGAGCTTTATTGTTTGGGCTTGTTTTGGCACACTTTTAGAAGGCAAATTTTTTACCAGAGAGCTACAAAACAAAACTTAATTATAAGCTCAACTAAAGGTGAGCTTAATTTGGACAGTAATTAAGTCAAGTCATGTACTGTAGTAATTAATGAGCACTCTGTTGCATAAGCCCTCTTGGTCTGGAGGAGATGCGGTTTAATTTTCAGGGGTAATTTTGTCGATACTTTGAGTGGAGGTGGCAGCTGCAGAAGGTCTGGCGTCTTTCCACTGACACACCTCAGTGCTCACCACCGCATAATGGAAACTGGCTTTTATGCAAAGCTGAGTGGGGAATTTGGTCATGAGAATTATTCTTCTGCTCATTTACCACTGCTGAAGAGTAAACCCACCCAGTTTACCCACTTTCAAATGTGTAAAATAGACTTTTACCTTGCTTTTTGTGCTGACACAAATTTTTGTGATGCTGATTCACAACATATTTAAAGGTACAATTCACCCCAGTATCAAAAATACTTATATTACCTGTTGTGGTATTTATACATGTAGATGTTTTGAGTATTGGAGATATCAACCATAACGTTGTCTGACTTCTCTCCAATATAATACACCTATATGGCATGCTGCTTGTGGTGCTCAAAGCGCCAATAAAATGCATTTAAAAACTCAACAGCAATGTCTTTCTAGAAGGGGACATTGCATTTTAAAAATCTAGCACGACAAGTTGAGTGCATGATATTCGGGGGCAGCAGACACTTCAACTGCTCATACCTGCACCAGAATTTAGATTGATCAAAGCACCACATAGATTTCTGATTTGGGGATAAACTGTCCGTTCAGCTGCCATCATAAAACAGTATTTGACTTAATCCCCTAATCCTTCACTCGCACACGACTGTTTGATGTATTTCCATAGGGACGTACTGTAATTGCCTTGTGGCGGCCCATAAAATGAATTGGGTTGCAATAATAAAAGATTTATTAACAAAAACAAAACAATTAAGCCGACTAAACTGCAATTACAAAGCTCAGAGATTGGTCATTAAAATCACATTATAATCCATCTTAAGCTTGCATGTGCTTCCCCTGAAAACTTGCTCCGCCACAGTGAGGGAACAGACGAGGGAATTCTCATTTAAGCCCCGGACATTCACATCTTCACGGTTTGGTCCATGATTGACATGTGGGTGACCTCAGGGCCAAGACTCATCACTGTAATAAATTTATGGCTGCTGTATCCTTGACCCATGATCCAACCCGCTTCAGTGTGTAAACCCTGTGGTGACATAAAAGACCCAGGCATAAATCCCCAGGAGTAATTCACATTCAGGGTGTACATGCGTTTCAAGCTTATTACACAGGATGCCTGTTAATGTTACATAACTGCACTGGAAATGAAATCATACTCCATTCCCAGTGACACATTTTAGCTCTCTGCAGGATTATATGAATCTTCAATAACTCTAATATAGCAATCTGCTGATGCTTGTAGTGTAAATTTGCCATATTCACATTTAAAATTAGTTCCCTTTATTCATTCTGAATTCATTCTGCAGAATATTTTATCTTTAATAATATTTGCACAGGATTTGAGGCGGTATACAGTATCACTTATACTGAAATAGACCTCTATTATATTGTGAGATATGTCCTGGATGTCTGAAACTGTATACAATATGGATGCCGTCTCTGTGACATCACCCAGAGGTTTCTGAAGAGCAAATGTGAAGCTGGTGGCTATAGTCTTATATATATAGTCTAAACACAATTAACATTTAATCTAACATGTAAGCTGCCTGATGTTTACTTGAATTAGCCCCGAGCTTTGCTGGAAATGATCAGGCTGTGACCACTTCATGGTCTGAGTGACCACATTGACGGGTGAAATTGAAATGCTGCTTTTATGGATGAACTAACTGACTAATGAAGCATTTATGCTCTCCCTCTTTCATTGTCTTTCTGACCTTTGACCTGCGGCCGCAGTCATGGCTGGAAGGATTTAATGATGGTGTGACCCTGTTTATCTTATGTTTGTGTTTCATTTCATTGTAATTTTACAGAGCTGTCACAAAGGGCACAAAGCCCTACTTTAATTGTTTTCTCCATCTAAAGCCACTTATAATAATAATAAATCTGTTACCTTTGAACCATGTTAAGAGCACTCGCATTGTTATCGTGTACTCGCCGGGAATAATTTGGATTTATTTAGGAGCAACTGACTGTTGAAGTTCTTTGTTCATCTCAGTCATTTTAGCAAGTGCCCTCAAACAACATGTGCACATTTTGGGCAGCAAAAAAGGAAATGAGGGGACTAAGGAGTTGGATGGACTGGGCAACAAAATGTTGGACTTCAACTTAAGGAAAAAACATTTGTTTGCAGTCAACTAAATTTTGCTTCTGTAAAGCATGATCAGCATCACTCCTGAAACCAAATCAACAGCAATAACCCCCAAAACAAACAAATAGAAACCTAATAGAGATATTTGACCATTTATATTTTGCTGCTGGGTTTCATATACAGTACATACACAAAACCACACTGCTACTTTTCAGAAATGTGAAGTCACTTTACCTCTGCACTCCTGTCTTTTTTCAACTATTTTCTTTTTTTGCAATGTTATGAAAAGGAAGTGCGTACAACCTACTTCTAACACCTGGAGAAGCTTATTACAGCTCATGACTCTCCAAGGGGTGGCACTCTGAAAGTTTGAACATTAAAATAAGTTCTTGAACTGTTGAAGAATCAGGCTGCATCTCCAATAAGGGTCATGTTGTTCAACTTCTCTTTTCCCTGAGTTGCAGACTTAGTCTTTTCTTCTCTTGTTTTGCTTACTGTACACTTTTGGTAGGAATATGAGGACAAACACAAAGTCAGGCTTGCTCCACAGCGTCAAACCTCACTGATAACAACCCCCCTGCAGCTGGTGCAAATGGTTCAGTCGGTGGCAGTGGGAACAGCTCAGTCCTATGGGCAGGAGATGAGGAGCTTACAGTCATAAGGAGGGCTGACGTCCCTGATGTTGCCCTGTCAACTTGCGTCATGGCACTCCGAGCAGAGTCACAGACAAGGGCAACCGTTTACAGTACGTACTGTACTCAGTGCGTCTGCTGTGTGTGCAGGACACGCAGAACTCTAGTTTGCTGATAATCAACCTGGACCTGTTCACTTCCAATGCAGTGAATTATGTTTTGCTATATTTACACTGGTGCATAAACAGGCATTAAAAAGCACTCAAAGCTGTAGTATTTTCACACGCAATATGAGAACAAGCTGACACAATAATATACTAATGAAAACTGGACATTGCTGAGGATAGACTGAAAAAAGACATTTTTCAACAACTGCAATATAATGGTGAATAACATATTAACTATTCAAATAAAGATGATGCATTTAGGTTGACTAGGGATTGTTGTGTGTTTAGAGTTTGAAACAACACCTCAGCAGTATGTAAATTGGTTGTTTGTGTTTTTCTGGTGTAAGCATGTTTAGACACATAGACACATTCACATACAACACAGAAACTGTGTCACGTATATGTGTGTGTTTTTGTGCACTCTGTATCCTTTTCTTTGCTAGAAAAAAGTGTAAACATCACGTTTATCATAGAAATGACATCTCCAAGCACGGTTAATCACTGTCCAAAAAAAAAAAAAAAATGCAAACATGCATACACACACTGCGTAGGGCATCTCATGGGGATTTCAATATGTAGTGTGTGGGCTTTTGCTGACGAAGCTCATGACCTAGCATGCAGAAAGCACACACACACACACACACACACACACACAGGTGCAAAAGTAGGACACAGTCGCTGCCTTACGCTCAGAGTTATGAGTGTGTCATCACTTGCTGCTTGCGGGGCAGCTGCTGGGAAAACAAAAACAAAACATAGATGATAATCATAAAAATGGTGAAAGGAGCTCAAAATATGTGCAACCTGACTAATGGATCATAGAAATCGGGGCGTATTTTGGACCCACAAGATTTTATTCTGAGACACAACCAGCAGCTCGTGTAAGACACTGTGATGGTTGGCCAGTTGGTTAATTTTAAACACTTCACACAGATCTACTGTGCACGGGCCGTAATGGGCCACAGCTGCATCGACTTTCATCAGACTGACTGCTGTATCAGAGCAGAGCCAGAAATCCCAGGCTGTAGTTGTGGTATATCATGAATTATGTGTTGTCTCTCTCTCCTCCTCTGAAGTGCACACTCATACATAGATACATCAATAATCTGTAAATCAGACCCGTGGTTTTGTGTTGGAGATTTCAGAGAAGAGAACAGCTGTCAGTCACATTTAAATGCTGACTAATGATCTGCTCCTTTTATTATTGGTAGGCGCACACTGCAGAACTTCTTTTCACCCATTTAATGTTCCTCTGCATGTAGCTGTAACCTGATTGATACATTGGATTATAATATAATCTGTTTCTGTGTGTAATTATAAACTTGTACTACCTAACTGCAGCTCAACTGTAATAAATACAGCTGGAAGTCACCAATTTCAAAGTTGATAGAAATGCAATAGCATGAAATGACACAGTCAAGTCAAGAGAAATGTAACAAGACACAATGCTTGGGGGTGGAAGGGTGTTGTGTATAATATTTACAACAAATAATAAATCGCTTGACATTTTACTTCAGGCGATAAAACTACTGCAGTCAGAAAGTTTTCTTAATTGCACTAGAGCCCAAGGAAACCAGTGTAAACTGTGTGCTGAGTGACACCTCACAACATTGGAGACGATGCAGTAGCTGCTGCAGAATACGAGCAAGCCACAAGACTTATAGTACGCGACACTCACCAGTGACTAAAACGCCAGCAAAGCTGCTGTCACACACAGTAATATTCTTTTCAATAAATACAGTTTATCAGTAGCTCTCTGGGCGAACATTTTCTTCTCGTCTCTGGCCTGCAGAGTAGCTGTAAAACTCCAAATAAAACATGAATGTCGGTATTGATTTCTGCTGAATTGTAGCCTCTTTTATTGGGCAACAGAGCAATAAATGTGTGCTGTTTCGGATAATTTAATAAAACTTACTACCTCTATGTGTTCAGGAGCGTTCATGCTTGCAAGTGCATTCTTTCTGTGTTATGTTTTAGGAATAGTGACTTTATGCTCTTACATACGACATCTGTCAGATGTTTTCTAGTCATAATTTGATTGTGTGCATATGTGATGTATTGTTCAAACAAAGCAACAATGTAGAAAAGACAGAAGAAAGATGATCAGTATTGATATATGCTGTAGGAGAAGAGCTGTCAGATGTTCCCAAACAAATGATTTATTTCAAACTGTCTCCAGCAGAGCTAGCAGCTCTGTTAGGATTGCTCAGGCACAACAGTACTTTTAGCTAAATGCTGCTAACTTGCTAATGTGTTCAGTATGATAATGATGACATATTAAAGTGAATCATTTTTTATTATGTTTAGCCACTTAGCATGCTAATGTTTAGGTCGGCCCTTAACTCATGGCTCTTTATGTGACTGAGTGACTTTGTTCAGTGGGCGGGGCTGCTCTCCCACTGTCAGCTGTCCTCTTATACGTTTCCAGCGCTCGCCTGATTTCAAGTACGTGTGTCTCACACTCTCTGTGTAAGTTGATGCTTTTAATAGAATGGATGCTCTGTTCTCCATGACATGTGCGAGTGTCAGACGAGGTGTTTATTAAACCATTAAGTGCATTATTACTTGTTAGTATAAAAGGGACAAAAGTATACTAACATACATACTACCAATATCCAAAACATCATAGACAGTACCAGTACTTATTTCTGTAACACATTGACTACAAAATCACAAAATCACATTGACCCAACGTGGTTAGCCATATAGGTTTTGATCTAGTTTTGTTTTCTACACTTGTGTAACTGCTGAGGTCACCTTCACTTTGCCCCTGATTTACTCTGCAAGTAAACTCCAGGAGATCTATTTTGGGTAAACATGGTGCCCTGCTGGTACAACTGTATTTTTTTTTAAATTGACTGCAGCAACATTTTAAAATATCTCTAATCACAGGTCAATTTGTTGACACCTGCTGGCATTCCTAGGCTCTGATACCAACCGCAGACTGTGATTGATGTGAGGTTCATTTAGCTTAATTTGAAACTAAGTTAAGACAAAACATTGCCTGATACATCCAATCCTGCACCAGTGTGAAAAAGCCCTCCTGTTTATGTCCAGCTATCTATTTGGAAAAGTTCTGCTTTTCACAGAACTGACAAACGGCAAAGATTTATCTGTCGTCCATTGATTTGCACTGCGCTATGCAGTGAAAAAACGTTGTGCTCATGTGTTACACTGGACTTTCTATTAACTCCAGAATGTAACATAAAGAGTGAGACTTTAAGGGTGGGTGGGAGGTGCAGTGGATGGACCCAGGACACTTGTAGTTCAGTAAGTTAACTTCTGTGAGCAATGTCATGTTCTACTTCACTCATGTAACTATGTCAAGTAAGAAGTAGGAAGTGGTAGTTTTTAACCCCCTCCTTGTTCTTTTGTAGTTTTATTGCTTGAACCTAAGTGTGAAGATGAAAGTTTATTTTGAATCCATGCATGTCACGAGAGATGAGCAGAACAGCGACAGTTTCACAGGATTGCGCCAGCTTGTTGCTCCACTCGTCAGATTGCCTGCACCTCCCCGAACTACCAGCTAATCTCACATTAAACCTAAATGATTAGACAACTCTCCCTCCCAACTGAAAAAACCTTAACATTTGGTACCAAACAAAAAGTACAGCAGAGGCTGATGGGAAAGTCTTTAGTTTTGCAGGTAGTTGATCATGAACCAAAGTATTGGAAATTTTGATGATGGTGCAAGATGAAAAGTCAGGGGACCTCCACAGTTATTACCTTCCATCCTGAGGGGAACAGGAATGAGTGAACCAATTTCACTGTAATCTGTCCAGCTAGGTGAGACATCTAACTTAAAACCACAAATGTCAACTTCGTGGTGGCGCCGTGGGAAAAGTCAGGGTATTACCAGAGTAAGAAGTATTCATCCTCTGTGTGGTAGTCCTTGAAGCATTTATATTATATATATATCTCACCCTTTTTAGTGAAAACCTGATTCATTTACTATAGTGGTTACAGCTACGCCAAACCATCGCATACAGGACCGAAGTTGAGCTGGTACATTTAGGTCACACCAATGATTCACAGTTTAAATATCAAATTCGTTTCTTGTACTTTGACATGTTTATTATCTAAATTTTATGATTGAAAAAAACATGCGCACACTAGTAAGAAATAAGCCAAATTATTTACAGCAACACACACACATTTCATCCAGCAGCTTTGACAGTGATGCATGGCACCTCCATTAGAGGAAAGAGGATTTAAACTAGCTCCAATCCCATACGCTTGGTTGGGAATCTGCTGTTCCCCTGTGATGTGGGACGCAATCGATACAGAATGAGCTGCTGAAGAACGGCTTACCTATTAGGTGTGAAATTGATCTGAGGCTCCATACATCTTCTCAATAAGGTGGAGAAGATTGGACGGGAGGATTTAAGATCATATGAAGAGTTCATTTCTAAAGGGCTGAAATTGCTTTAAAAAAATGCTGTAATATGTTTTGGTCTTGTTGAAAACATCGAGGAGAAAACACAATGCAATACACATTAATGACAGTACATCACATATACTGTCTATTTTCCCAAATCATGTGTTTTGTGCACGCTAGGGAATATCAATCAGCCGAGTGTTGAGCTGTTTGGAGAGAACATTATATGGCTTTTAGCTGGTCTTGCACATTAACTCTTCAAAGGTATTGTGAAAAATATGGAGTGCTTTAAATATGAGGAGGGGTTCAGATTAGCTGCTTAAAATGCTGATTGCAAGATTGCACAATGCCATTGAAATCTAGTCAATGAAACATTGCAGTTCAAACAATGGACTCTTTCCAGTTCAGTCACAGTCAGATAAAATGAATTGCCTCAGTTCTGGCTGTTGACCTAGACAAGGTCAGTTTAGCAGGAGGAGCTCCAGTAATGGGGTTAGTGGCATGGAATAATTCATCATGTCATGTTTATAGACTGCAGACACCCATGTCTTTTACCCACTGCAGTTATTTCCCCTGTATTGATAACACCTGTTACATCGACAGACTGGCTGAATCGATGGATCAAGGTCAGATTTTTTCAGTCTGAAGCACTTTACTTTACGCCTATCAAACGGTCTTTAAATGTGGAATTCCTGGTCAGATTTGTACTCTTTGCTTATTGATCGATGAAACAGCCATTGGCCAGAAATGGAGATCAAAACGTCCATATTTTAGTATAAAAATACAAATGTAATACCTTGAAGTACTGTATCAGCATTTTAACCGTACTCTGTATGGTTTGCACTGATCTTCTCCTGTGTGTCCAGAAAACCAACCTAATGAAGTGTGTGTGTCTGTGTGTGTGTGTGACTGATAGCATGCATGTTTGTCTTACAATTCCGTCTACAACCACATTCCCTTGCTTGGATTGTGCTTGATACAACCTTTGACATGTGTTTAACATTAGACATTTTTCAGTTTCTGCAATAAAAACATCCGTACGAAACGAGCGTGCGGCAAAAAATTGGTCTTATATATATTATAACTTATATCGATGCCTGGAGTGGATAAAACTCTGTGGGGTTTGTTCAAATAGTGACAAACCAAAGCACGTTGTATCATTTATCATTAAAACATCATTAAAAATAAATAAACCCCGCAACTGTAAAATTCTTAAAACAAACTACTAGCCTAGATGATTAAATTCATTCTCACGCTGTGATTGGCTTGATATGAACGTTTCACGAATCACACGTGAACTCTATCGTAGGATGATATATATACGCCCGGATTTCTACGTCTGATTGATAAATAAGGGCCACTGTGTTTAGATTTTTTTCTGTATAGTTGTTCAAATAATGATATGCTCCGTTTATTCTCTCCAGACACTTGCACATGTAAGCACTTTAGTGCTGACATTTACACCACATGTGCTCATCCAGTGCACACACACACAAACACACACACACAGAAAGAAAGAGACACTGTTGAGAGACCCCGCAGCAAAATGCTCCATTTACCTCCGCTTGACACCCCTTATAGAATTACTGGAAAGCACACAATATAAACACCTTGATCTGTAAATACACACACACACACNCACACACACACACACACAAACATTCATTCATATGCAGCCAGACACTTGGATGTGCTGTAGTCAAACACAAACACAGAATGCATTAAGTCTCTCTCTTCGCAGCTCTGTTACGCCTCAGCCTGCTGTTTTTAGTCGTTTTCTTGCTCGTGATTCCAATCTCTGCACACCTCCCCCAGCTCGTCCATCCATCCTCCTCTAGTTTGCCTTGACTTGTAGCTGAGTGTGGGGGTTGTATGTACAGTGTGCAAGGGGATTTGGGGATTTTTTGTTTTATTTTTGTGTCAGTAAATATATGTACAGTCTCGAAAAAGGGTTGGAAAAGAAGAAATAGTTTGCAGAGGGAATTAAGGTTAAACGCTTTGCTGCATTGAAATCACTTGAAAGGAAGAGAAGAAGAAACCTTCAAAGATAGGTGACAGGTGAGAAAAGTGAGTGAGACGGGTGGAGTGGGAGCTGAGGAGAGAGAGAGAGAGAGAGAGAAACAGAAAGAGTGGGAGTGAGAGAGAGAGAGAGAGACAGTGTTGCGCTACATGCCTCTCAGTTCCCTGAAGGTGCGCTGTCGGCAAAGTAGCTGCCCTGCTGAGAAAAACAAAAACAGCAGAAAGAAGGAAAGAAGAGTGGAGCCTCCAAATATCAGTTGGGGAACAAATATCAGAGAGCGGGGGAGACGGAGAAGTGGAGAGGAGTGAAAGAGGGGGAAACTGGGGCACAAGCATATTAGTGACACGCATTAACATCGGCAGGCAGAAGGAGCAAGGGAGCGCTGAGGAGAGCGAAGAAGAGGGAGGAGATCAAGAGCGAGGAGAGGAGAAGTGACAAGACGGGGAAAAGTGCTGATGGCAGAAGTGTGATGGTGCACCCTGCCAGGACCTAAGAGTGACTCTCCACCTTGTTTCCTCCTTCCTCTCCGTCCTGTCTCCTTATCCGTTCTCTGACCCTGTCCCCTCCTCCTGCACTCTCCTCTCC
>CAFUXE010000564.1:109872-132893 GCA_903364295.1 Serranus cabrilla | reverse complement strand
CACACACACACACACACACACACACACACACACACACTGATCCTCACACCCTCATGTGAACTGAGTGGGAGCAAATTATTCCTATAAACACAAATCTGTTTCACTTATTAGAGTCTGACTGGCTGACACAGTTTATAATGAAAGATTTTGAGGGTTGTAACTGAAAATAAAATGTATTAACTTTAACTCTGATGTTCTGTTGAGTCAATGCATAATTCTCTACTTTTTTATTGACTTATTTACTGATGTAGTATGTTTTTTACCGGTGCCCTATTCCAGTTCAACTGAGCAGAAATCATTTAAATTTTAATAAGTTCTGACCACAGCAGAGCGGCAGAGTGGGAGCAGGCTGCTTGGTGCATGTGTGGCAGGGTGGGGGTGGAGGATCTATCGCTGTACATCTGAATACAGTGATAAGATGCAGGATTATGGCGGATTTATGTATCCACTCTTTGCATATCTGACGGTACAGCAGAAACAAAAGCTTCTCTGGGCTGTTTTCTCAGTCTGTTCCAGAAAAGCGTCAGGTCTTCTACCGTCACTCTGATGCACCGTGTGGAGAGCTTGTTCAATTGATAACGATTTCCTGTACTGTCAGACAACATTTGCATCAATCAATCAGTCCGACAGGTGAAAGGAGGTATGCAGGGGGGGAGAGGGAGCAGATTTAGATGGCTCTCCTGAAAGGATTCAGCCCCCCTGGCTGTGTTGTGACGACTGTATGCAGTATGTGGTTGTATAGATTGAGCCACCAGGGAGCCTCTTGATCCTAGTGTCCCCTTCACTGCAACACAGTGTGCTGTGATAACAAGCTCTGAATCCGTCAGAGTTCCTGGCTTGGCAGCATTTGAAATGAGCAAGGACAGCAGTGATTTTTGTGTTGTCTCATTGTTGGATTTATATTTCTATGCATGTTTTCTGCATGCACATACGCACACAAACCATGCACACACACACAGAGGGATAGTGTGTGTGTCAGAGATAGAAGAGTACGGATGAAAAAGGGAGAACAGGAGGTATAATTGATAGAGGCAAGCATTAGAAGGCATGAGGCTGTGCTTGACTGAATTTAAAATCTATTAATAAATCAGTATTCAGTGTGTATGTGTGACCGGCTCCACAAAAAATGAATGAAGCATTAAAATGTTTTATTTAGCTGCATATGTGCCCTGGCCTCTAATAAGTGAACCTGATTGTGCTGCATTTGAGTTGGGAGACGTCATCTACAACCAGATTATTTCAAAAGTTGCTGGTTCAGTAAATTTGCAAAGCAAATAACGAGGTAAACTGGGTCAAACTGTAGCTGATGTTTTTTTTTTCCCCACTAATGCTTTCTGCCTCTTTTGCTCTCCACACAAACAAACCGTACCTAAAGTCATCCAAAGCCTGCCCAAACAGAAACCACAACATTTGCATTATCAAAATCTTGACTCGTTTGCATATTGTATGTATGAATGAATTAATGAAACCACACACTCATATTTCCCCTTCTTTTTAATTAGAAGGTGTAGATGTATGTTTTTGCCTACAATACTGTTTTCTGTTGTGCCAGCTAACCCTGCTGCTGCTGCTGCTGTGTAGTTTTCAGTGAGAGAGGCAGCAGATGTGGGAGATGGGAGGCGTTTAATGGGTTACAGCAGCCAAGGCCAGAGACTAGTGACTGTGAAACACAGAGAAAACACAGCAAATGCCAAATATAGACACACAATCATCACAGCATTATAATCACATACTCAAAAGAGCTTTTTATTTTCAAGTATACAAAAATCTGTATTTATGTTAAAAAGGGATTTAAGTTTGATACTTTTCAGTGAGAGTCAGTGGTCAGGAAAAACCAAGCCATACAGTGTTTAAAATGTTCACCTCTGACGATCCTTTATGACATGTCAACATGTGTTGCATGACAGTTTTGTGAATACTCGACCAGCTTTTGCATGAGCCAACGCAAAAACTGCTAATTTGGCAGAAGAAGGTCGGTGTCAGCTCGGCTGCTGTACGTGTCCAGCTGAGCGCTTGCACAGCACAGTGGTGTGAAAGGCCAGATTAGCAACGGCTGTAAAAGTGTCTGTGTGATGTGCCATCCTATGGAGGAGGTGTGAAGGTGCTCTGTGTGTGTGTGTGACAGACCTAAATGTTTTAGTTGTAATGTTATTATCAATTATTTTTCTGTAACGTATGAAAACGCTGACACTGTAAGTCTCTGTGCCCGTGTGTGTTTGTGTTATAGAAAGATGGCAGCTGTTAGTTCCACGCAGTCAGTACCAAAACAAAAAATATACGAAGGGAAAATAAAGGATAAAATGAGAGATGATAATGAATAAAGGAAGGAATTCTTTGTGCCTGCTGGTTGCGCTCCAAACCACCACACAACAAATACTCAGCGGCCCTAACCAACGCATTATCTCTGCTTGTTGCTATGGTAATCATGTCCTTGGCTCTGTAGTGCCATCATTCAATTGGGAACACTTTAAAATACACACACACACACACACACACACACAAAACAAACAGATTTAAGTACGACTTTAAGCCATTGGGGGTGAACTAAAAAGGCAACTGAACTAAAGAGTGACATGAATAATGGGAATATGATGTGAAGTAATGACAGCAGAGCTGAACACTCAGTGAATGTCAGGAATGAATGAACATATTGATATTAGTTGTTATTTTGAACATAGACAGCCATTGTTTTGACGTTTTGAAGACTTTGTCCTAGTGTAGTGCTACTTTAGTGGACATAATGATCTAGAGATGTAAACATGCTTTTTTTCTTCCTGTGGATGCAAATTAAGTTAAAGATCCTTTCACATATAAAGTTTGGGGGATTCGGAGAGTCAGTGACGAAATTGCAACATGTTGAATTTTTCATTAGGTGGTTTGCTTCCACATTGCTTTATCAAGCCCACCAAGCATTGTAAACAAACGTCCTTCATCTGTTACACAGAATATGTGAGGGAAAGAGCTGACAATTCTATGAAGCAAGTCACGGACTTTAATGTCTTGTTTGTGGAGCTTTTTCACTTTTGATTGCGATTGAGTTCATTAGCCACCATTCTGTGGCTAAATAATTTGAAGACGTCGTTGTTCTTTTGTGTAGCCACAAACAACTGTAACACAAACAAAATATGTTGATTCTGAAATTCCACCCAAATTCGACCCAGTTTGTGCTATGTTTTGGTTCGCACTACTTTCTCACCTGCAGTGAGCGTAGCTCTGGATCAAACTGAGACCTCCATTAAAAGCGAACTAGAGTTCAGTTCTTTGGTCTGCACCAGAGTTCGTTTCAGCATTAACACCAGCAAAAACCAAACAAACTATCTGACAAAATGCACCAGATTTAGTTTTTAAGGTGTCGATGCCTGCAAAATGTAAAATCACCAGGAGCCAGATTCATAAAACTCACAAAGACATCAGAGAGAGATGGAGACGTTTTCTCTCCTGGTTCTTTTTACAAATGTCAGTCATTGTGGAACTTGGCACAGCTGCACCCGCCTCATTTCCACTCCCACAGGTAGCTATTAAAGGATGTAAAAATGCCCTGAAGCATATTGATACTTGTGGCCGCTCCACTGCTCATTAGATCTGTCAATGAGAAATACTGCAAATTCCACCAACTGTCACATCTCCACCTGTCCTCATGAACAGCTGTGGCTTTTTGCAGCACCCATATAGCAGTAATTTATGATGTCTCAGTTTTCTAAATCAAAGATTCAGTTTGACTATTAAGATCATGATTCGTTTCAGTTTTTGATTTAAGCACTGAAGGCTTCAACAGATCATTGTATTATGTCCTCATAACTGGCATTTTTTTCAAATTCTTCTACATGATAGGCTACATGGTATCAAGTGTGAGTAGTATTATTCAGTTATTATAACTGAATGTACCTCACCAATGCCATGTGTCCACCAAAGACATTTTTTTCCCAGCAGAAAAGGCTGGCCACTCTTTTGAAAATGCTCAACTGGAAGTGCTAGAGATCACTTTGGAGGCTCTGTGTGTTTTCTGCTGAGACGCTTTGGTTCCACCTGGTTGCTATGATACATAATATCTGCAAAAGCCGGCACATGGTAGAGTTAATTTCCTACTCTGTTTTATTTTGATGGCTGTAAATGTGTCCTGCTGTTGCCGGAAGTGGCATAAGGTATTTGCATATAACCCACTAATTGTAGTTTTTCTGTTCATGCACATTGGTTCTTTATATATCTCAAGAAGAAGGCAAATTGTCGCTACACCGGTGACTTCAGGGAAGCAGGAGGGTTTTCCAGATCTGTTGTGGTTTCTCCGTCATCTTCAAACCGGCAGTGGCCTTGGTGTCTACCTGTGTGTTACGTTGTGTCGTCTTTGTTGTTTTCTGTATTGTTTTTTTTCTTGCTTTTGACGAGTAGGCTGGGGTAAAGAAAAGGAAAACTGGGAGTATTGGTGACCTTGCTTTTGCTTTCAATGGTTGAAATAGGTTATTTAGTAATTGTGACATTGCTATTCAGAATTATTGTTAAACATCAGAAGGATCAATCAATGATGTTGACTCAGACAATCATTTACCAGGAAATTATGGCTCAAATGTAAATAAAAACAAGAATAATTTATTGTCCTTTATATACCATATTTGTGTAGTGGAAAAGGCGTACGCATGTTTTTCGTGTGAACACATACATCTGGCCCCAGTGCTGTGGAGGCTTTTAGCGCTTTGACATGGGTTTAAACTCTGTTCATGCTGAGAAACACACACAGGTACTGAGCTCCCTCAGAGGGACGCGTGGATGGTGAAAGGAACAAGAGGAAGAACATGGGAGGGAAAGACGGCACAGACAGAGTTACACTAGTAAATCCCTGCAGGGTCCTATTGTATTAAACTGTAGGCAGAAAAACAAACTGTGATCGTCAGTTTTCCTGTGAACTGTTGTTGTGCCCTTGGGCATCCTGAATAGACTCCTATACTGATAGTAATATTAATTATAGTGACAGGTCCGCAGCTGAAACCAGCTTCCAGTTCAAACCTTTTATCTCGTCGTTGGCAGCAATTGATAAGACTAATAGCTCTCTGTGCATAGATGAATAAAATATGTCAGTTGGTCTGTGGTAGCTGGCTTTACAGGCTGCGTGTCCGCTAGTTATGAATGTGAAATAAAGATATAATAATAGCACAGTCCGTCATGTTATAGTTGTTCTCGTTGGTGTTGCTGCTGCTCCGATTTGATCCCAGTAGCACCGTCCAGCTTTCTCTGACTTAAGGATAATGGAGTCTACCTCAATCAAATGCTTCAAGTGCTTTCTTCACTCACTTTTGCTTTTTAATTAAAAGAAGTGCCAGGAAGGCTTGTCAGGTTCGTTCCATGGTGTGGCAGGAGAGTGATTCAAATGAGGCTGCGAGCCAAAAACTGAAAGCAGGCATCAGCACTGACTCATGTTGGATTTTACTGCTAATGTTGATCCCCTCTCCCTCTGAACTGAAGAAAGTGCATCAGTGATTTAACTTTTTTACTCACCCTAACCATGTTAAGTGCCTCCCACCATGTTGGTCCTTTAAAAGTGCGGTCCTTTCTCCTAAAAAGAATCTGTCCTCCCAAAAGCCTTTTAAAGTTGGTAATTAATCCTTCATCACAGAAACAGTGTCACTGTAAACACACAGGCTTCCTAGCAATTATCACAAACAATTTTTTTCTTTCCAGTAATTGTTGAAAGAATCTATTTTGAGTGTGTACTGTTCTTTGTTGTTGAAGTACAACACAACATTTTGCTCATGGTTTTGTTTCTTGCTAGCAGCCCACCAGCAGCAGGATGTTCCCTAAAATGCAGCAGTGACTAACTGGGCTGCAGTGGGGGGAATATAATTTCAAAGGAAACAATCCACTCATATATCAAGATTAAATATGAGGACTAAATGTGTTTCCCTGTAGATTAGCATGTATGGATAATCAGTAGGGCTGATCAGCCCTGCCCTTCACTGGATGCCAGTTGAAGATTATGGGACTGCAGTATAGAGTGTGTGCCAAGAAAGTGGATAGTTTCTACGCAAACTGAGCTGGAGTGCTGTAATCTGTGTCATTAACAGCATGTTAATCTTTGGAATTTGCTCAGGGGATCTGCAGCAAAAAGGAAACTTTGCCGTCCATTGATTAAAACCACAAACTCCTCAGTAACTACATTTACATACATACAGAAAATGGTCCTTTTTCGCCATTATTCTGAACAAAAAAAGGCGACATCACTAATAAAACAGAATATTCCTCTGATAGGCCCGGGTACATGCAGCCGTGCTTACTCCGGTGACATAAAACTATTTTCTTTCTTTGCAAACTTGTTTTACCATGTACCATCTTTTTACCGTGTAAGCTTCACACCACAGCTTCTGTCTTTAATTCCTTCAACCACCTTCTTGAAAAAGGTAACATTGTGATATTTGTGCATATCTAAAAACCTGTTGATATCCAAGTCTTTCATAATGCTGACGACCGAACCTTCTTTTGGGCGTGCATCTCTAACTTGCAAACTGATGGCTGGTTGATTTGTTTGTGCAGACCGTAATCGGACAAGAGGGCGTGGGGTCTACAATTTGCTCCAACTTCATTCCCAAGTGCAAGGATCAGAAAGTGTTGTCCAATTGACGTTAATATTGATAAAACACAACTGGGTTTTTGACGTCACGATAGAAACGACATAGAAATGATAGACAATAGACATTTGTATTGTTTTGATGACATTTATTGTCATATCGCCCAGCCCTAGTGCTTTATTACCAAGTCAGATGATGCATTTGTGTATAATAATCGACATACGATTTCATCATGATACTGCTCCATTGAAAGAAGATAAATGATCATATTGAATTATTGCCTACGCCCTAGAGATATGCTGTTCAGAATATTGTCATGTTCTGAATACTGGTGGGAAATTAGTTTGCATGTAAACGTGCAGTCCTCTTTCTTTCGAGCCAACAATCCTCACATCCCAACAGTGTTGAAGCTGCAGGCCCGTCAGACAGACTGCTGCTGTCTGTACAACAACTGATAACCTCAGGGCCCCTGTCTCTTTCACACTAGCTCTCCTGACAGTTCTTTTACTGGATTTACAAGGATCCACTCTCTCGCTGTCCAACAAAAGGAGCAAGAAGTGCAGGGCAGCTGTTGTACGGATGATATTTGCACAGCCGCTGCTTGTAAATCTGTTTCAGCCAGGAGTTTTCTCCTGGTATAATCTATTGTAAGCGAGTTAATGGAAGCGATTTTATCCTCTAATTTAAACCAGTCAGAGAAGAAGTTCTTTGTGGGCCCTTGTGTTTGTAGCTGATTCTTATCTGTTCAAGCCCTCCTCTCTTTCTGTCTCTTGCAACTCCCAGTTAAAACTTTGATAATCCAAAGCTTTGTTGTGATCAACCTGTAGAAATATTGAAGGTGTGAACTGTAATTTAACACGACATCACTCTGCTTTGATCTCTGGCATATTGCAACAGAAATATTAACAGCCATCCTGGTAAGGATGTACCTGCCAGCTATACAGATCTATTTCTCTCCTCTACATCACTGTTTAACAGGGTCGGCATTTTGCTGATACGATGATGGTGGAATTGCATTGAATTACTGTCAGAATGTTGCACAGAAAGGATTTAGAGAGAGGTAAAAAGAGGATGGAGAGATGAGAGGAGTTGTCAGGAGAAATATTAATTGGTTTTATTCATTTTTTTTACTGACTTTGAGTAAATCCCCAATGTCAGCGATTTGGTAACTGTTTGTGTGCCTGCCTCTGAATGTGCGGATATACATACTTCATGATTTTGCGTGTACTTTATGCAGTGTGTGCCTGTGAGTTGCTCATTCCTCAGTGTCTGTATGAAGTATGACCCACACACACACTTCCTTCCCTAACAGATGTCCTTTTACAATGTGTTCTTCCTCCCTCTGATTATACCCCTCCAGTTTTTCATTTTTCTGTATTTTTGGCTTTCCTTTTTTAAATTCTGCTCCCTCTTTCTCTCACTTTCTCTCCCCCTTTCCTCCCTCCACAGACAGCAGCGGCATACTAAACGCTGTGAGGAATAGGTGTTGCTGTGCGGCGTCTGCTGAGCTCAGTGCCTTTGATCCATGTCCTAATCAGAATCACCTAACTGTGCCCCCGAGGCTGATGTCATGTTTTCTGCATGGTGGGCTGACTTGAACATACTGTATGCACTAACACATAGAATTCACATACGATAACACCTACACATTTCATTTACATTTTACACATTCAGCTTAACTGCTAAGCCTTTTATATTTGGCCCACTGAGATACACCAACACACTTTGTCGTCTAAGATCTCACTGTAAAGCAGAGCTGAAATGATTTGTCAATTAAATCTTTAGCCAATCAACAAAAAGATTTTCTACAACTACTTTGGTAATCCATTAATCATTGAAGTCAATTTTTCAAGCAAAAATGCAAAATATCATTGTTGAGGCTTTGCTCATTTGGTTGTCTTTTCTTGTATTGTGATCATGTTTGAGGTCACATTTTTCTTCATTTCTATTGTCGATTACTATCAAATTGACATTTGTATAGTTATTACGTGAATATAAAGTAGTGACACAGACAGCTTCGCTATTTACTGGCCTGCTGCTGCTTTACCCCACCAAAGGCCCGTCCCTGTGTGGCTGCAGCAGAGCAGTACATGCTGATGGCAGCCCTTCGTGCCCTTTGCTCATCCAGCTGGGTTAAATGATTAGCTCAGGGTGCTTGAGGCGTGGGGGCTCCGTACAACAAAGTTGACAGATGAAGTATTTATTTCTCATTTGGTGGTGAGCTGTGCTTGTTAGAGAAAACACTCCTGGGTACATTAGACTATACGGCAGGAGACTCGGGATGGAGGGCTGGTACATGCCAGCAGATAAACCCCAAGCCGTTGTAGGGCGTAGGAGTTTTCTGTTTTTTTTCTTGTCACATTTCAATCACGGTGGCCTTGTATTTTACTGCAATATACTGTGTGTCCTCTAAGGAATCAGCTCAATCATATAGAATAATGTGATTTTGACAGAAATTTTAAGCCCAGGATCCATTCAAGGAGTGTCAAAAAGTTCAGGTTTCAACCATATTGTCTGTATGTACATTCCTGGGGTTCAGAGGGTCGGGGAACGATGAACAGGTGTGCTGGTGAGTGAAGGGATCAGCTGACTGGGAATGTCGGGAACACTAAGGGAAACTATGAGACAGGTGATAAATGGCAGGTTGATGTAGGTTAATGACTAGAGAAACAGGAAATGGGCAGAAAATGTGCAAAAATGACTAAACATAAGTAGGCGTTGTGACAAATGCAATGAGTGAATTCATGTGTCACGAATATCCCGTTTTGAATGAACATCTGACAGACCTGGGTTCAGTGGCTGGTTACTGTGGGAGAGGGACAGAGCTTGAACCTGTATTGGACGAGTATCGTAGAAGTCCACCCCCTGCTTTTGAAATTGCTCTCTCCCTGTGTTATATCTGCATGTGTGGTGATGGTGTGGGGGAAGACACGCCGTGTGTGTTTGTATCCATACGAAGGGCATATAATTGACTTCTGTCTCCATGGAGATGTGAATGAGTGCAAAAGCTGCAGTTGTGTGGGTTTGTCTAATGTGTTTGTTAGATTTGACTTGGTGGAGGTTCTGTGGCACAGTTTCAGTTTTTGGTTTGTGCAAATTGTGGCCCTACAAGGTGGTGTTGAAATGAAGCATTATGTGGATTTTTCACTAGTTTATGTATGAAGATGAACATCCAGTAAATTGTGATTCCAGCACTGGCGTGAATCATGTTGTTATCTTTTTTAAAGCTGAGATCTGTGATGCTTTTACAATAACAGTTTCTCACTTGGTCAGTGTTTTCATTCTGTTGTCTCTCTCACACACATACTGAGGCATGAACACATTCATACGCACACATCAGAAAATCCTACCATAACATGCCTTTGCACACACACAAAACATATGAGCACACACATCCTCTGAACACACACTCCCTCACAGTATCCAGATCGATGAGGGTGAGTCTTGAAGGGAGCACAGATGAATTAAAAGGAGATAGTGTGTGTGTGTGTGTGTGGTGTTAAAGACAGTGAGTGAACAAAGACAGCAGGGTGTGATGAGTGAAGCAGGATGAGATGAAGTGTGTGAAGAATGCAGAGAGGTAAGAGAGGAGATGGTGATAGAACGCCCCTCGGCTAACTGTTTAATACCACTAAGATGGATTTGTTCTCCACATGTATGTTTAACATCTGTTTCAACATCAAAGCTAACATGGGAAAAACTACCTCAGGAAAGACTTGAACTCTTATGTTCACTGTGCTGAACATCATGCAGGAATCAGTTGTGACTTAAACCTGTAACACCCACAGCATCATTGTAAAGTTCTTCTTACTACCTGTCCATTAAAGGTAGTGGGTGGAATGTCAAATGTCCATTATGTCTCCTAATCTAAGGAAAGTGGGAATCTTTAGCTCATTGATTCCAGTGCAGAAAACTCTCATCTGTCATCAATGAAGGAAACTGAACCGTGTTAATGTGGAAACTTACTCTTGGCCGTGCTTATGGACGTGAAACTGATAAGAACACTGGCATGGTGGATATAATGACTCCATAAATTCATTACTGTAATACAGAAGCATGAGGCTCGTGTTTCAGCTGTCTTGGCTTCACTTAATGGCAGCTTGTGGATTCTACTGGATTCATCTTACATTTGCAAACTCTTGAACCTGTATTGACTTTGCTAACTGTCAGTTACTTAAGCCCTGTCCCCTTTATGTACTACTAATTTGTTACAGCAAATATATTTTCAAAGAGCGTAATAACATCTGAGTTACATTTACTATAAACATGAGGGCACGTTGTAAATGAACAGTATGCCAAGTTGTAAAATGGGGAAACTGAACATATTGGCACAACAAATCATCTTGCAATGGTTAGTATTATATCTTCCAAAAACTGACTAATCTTTCTAACTTTGTGAAACAGTTGCATGGTGGCTATTTATAAAACAGGGTAAACTTTGTGAATTGGCACTACCTGGTTAGGTCCAGGACCAAAACTACTTTGTTAAAGTTGCAGTGTGTAATTCTGGAAAAAAAAAAAAAAATAGTTGATTGTTTGGGTCATTCTGGGACGGGACATGACCATCAGTCTCCTGAATGAAATGTTGTATTTCTTTCAAAGTCCTGTTTCTCTGCTTTGCAATGTGTTTAGAGTTTTCAGAGCTTTCACACATTAAACCCAAGGGTTGGCGGATGATGGTGGTAGTGGCAGAGGCATTTGTAGTTAACAGCAAAACTGCAAGGCAACGCTGACTTTTCGCTGGGGAGAGAATAAAACCCGTATAATCACAGCCCTACTTCTAACAGGGCAGCAGTGTGGCCACTCTGGTGCACTTTGCTAATTGCAGTTTCAGTGAATGACCCCTTTTCCTCCTCTTGCTCCTGTAATTATCCCCATTTCCTCATCTCTATTCCCTTTTTACCCTGGTCCCCACTGCTATCATCAGGGGCTGATGTGTTGTGTGTGATGTGTGTTGGTGTCGTTGTTGTTGGCGCTGTTTTCGGAGCCGCAGTGTAATTTGGAAAATGCTCACATTTTTGGATAAGAGAGTGCGGAAGCTAAAGAAGCAAAGAGGTCAACAGAGACCCAATAGAGATTACATTTTTAATGATGTGATTTTGCTTGTGATTTTTTTTTCCAAGTTTCTGGGTTTATTAGAGTTTAGCCAGCCAGCACAGTATTAATTGCTTTATATCACTTAGCAAGCACTTTTTAGCTGAAGCCTAATTTGTCATATTTAGTCCGTGAGACTCTAATAATCCAAGTATTACATAAACAGCTGACAAACACACCAAGGGACCTCTGATACCCTGCGAACATTAATGCCCATATCTGTAACTGAACCATATTCACTGCATGGCTTCTGTTAACCTGTAACACTTATTGCCTTTGGGAAACAGCAGGTGCAGTCCGGCTCAATGGAAAGAATTGAAAAATGTAACTTCAGCCATGAGATGGTGAATAAATGAAGCAATAAAAAGTGAGATCCACTGTGTAAAGCTGTCACAAAAGACAGAGCTGTTGACCTGATATATTTTGAAACATGATGATAATGTGCAACTTAATTAGAATATTACTCCATTTTGTAGACATGTTCAGGTTAGATAGATGATAACAGCCTATTATAGAAAATAAAACTGGGACAAAGGCAAGAAGTCTCCTTTTGTACCTTTAAAGACTGTACAACTATTATAAAAAATATCAAACGACACTGAAGTGTGCTCATGAAGGAAAAGTTGGTGCACTTTGGCTGACACCCGGTGAATAAACAGCAAACTAAGTTTTTCCACCAGCACAACAACTTTTGTGGAAAAATGAACCTTTACAAGTTGCAGTACAGCAGTAATACAATAACTCAGCTTCAGCACCCCGACTCGCCACACGTTTCCTCTGAGATCATGATTTGCTGTGATAATGAAACCTGAGCAAGTCTCTTTAGATCAGATTCAGTGATGATGATGAAACTGAACCACCCAGACAGTTTGCATGCTTTTCTTTGATAGTGTGTATAATAGCCTTCTTTCTTTTATTCCTGTGCTCCTGTCACTGTGCTGAAGCAAAATTGCAAAAAAGAGGGAATATCTCTGTGATGGATAAAACATGGAATGAGTCCAAACAAGAGAGGAGGAGATACTTTTAAGGTGGCAATATATCATATAGGTGTTAGGAGAGTCGGGATGCTGCAGTGTGGTGCATGGCCGAGTGAGCAGCGGTGCTGTGTGGTGAATAATGCAGCATGGAGTGATAAAGCAACATTTACTGAGTGTGCTTATAGGCCTGTATTTAAAAAAAACCCCAAACATACATAGCTTTTCTATGCATTTTGACCTTTCGCCAACACACAATCTGTATGTTAGTCTGTCACTGAAAAAAGACGCTGTGTAAACTCTGTTTTCAGTGTCCAAATGTCAATACTGAAAACAAAGTGTGTGCATCTCCTTTGTGATGTATAAAAAATAAGGCTATCAGAGAGAGGCAGACTTCACCCCATTCATGTCTGTATACTGATCAGTTAGACTGAAGCGCCCCCTGTTGGCCAGATATAGTCATGTATATCCAGGTGTGGAAACACACACACACAGACACCGCAGCCAAAAACAATACTTCACTCCCGATCCGTGGAGTGAAGTAATAAAGCCATATTTTGTGCAATGGTTGCCAAAAAAAGTCTATCTAAAACAGACTTTTATTGTATATCTTTCACTTTATTGATGAACAGAGGCATCATAATGCAGTATATTGACAGGTATTTTTCTATTAGTGTTTTTTTTCAAGCTTTTGTTTCGCCAGCATCGTCTTCTTCATGGCTTTAGAGTTAGGATTATATCGCCACCTGTTGGTTTGGCATGTTGATTTAAAAACGGAGGTGAAAAGAAACATGTTTTAAAAAATACAATTGTATGCGTGGACTCGCATAACAGTGAATATTCAGTTCAAAATAAAATTAGGTTATCATTGCTTATGGGCGACCCTGGCCTAGTCCATAAGCTCACAAGAGCTGTTTAAAGATCCACAGGAGAGTTAGCTGGTTATCCAGAAAAGTAGAAGATTTTTGTTCTTGCTCACTTTATTGCTGTTACACTTCCAGGCAGCATGTGGATGTTGTACTGGCTGTGAGAGACTTCCCTATGAGACGTCTTTCAGCGGAGAGTCGGTGCTTTCACACACATACATGGGAAAGTGTTTTTGTTTGGATTGCTAAACCTACAGATGTACTCTAAATCCCACTGTAGTTCAGCAAAGGTCATCTTGTTACAATTCATTCAAGATTTGCTCCGTTTCATTAGCCTTTATTTATCTTACAATTGAATCAATGAGCTGGAGACGTTTGTTGATCCCTGAAGGGATTTAGTTGTCACACAGCAGGCAGGACGCCGGGGCTGGATTTAGCTGCTTTGATTAGCGCTGCAGTCTAAATGTCAAACAGTCACCTTGTTCTATTGTAACCAACAGTAATAGAGTAAAATAGATACATTATGCATTAAAAGCACGACAAATCTCCAAAAAAATTGTGTCTGTGCTTTGAGTTATATTGAGTTTTATCAGATAAACACAACAAGCACCAGAGAGAGAAAGAATACTTAATGTGGCTTGCTGCATGTTCAGCATGCGTTGTCAGGGAAAAATAATATTCGGGTAGAGGAAGCAAAGAAAAACGATGTCCAGCATTGAAAAACACTTTCCTTTTATGTGTAAAAGGACTGCAAGAGTGTGAACTCTGCCCTCCTGTGCTCTTTGAAAGGCTGCAGCTGCTTTTCCCTTCATGCAAACAGAAACTCTCTCTTCCTCTCTCTGTCGCTTAGTCATCAACACTGATTTATCGAGCCTTAATTCGCTCCTGGCAGGACATTTAAAACATCACTTCATTTTTATATGTTTATTGAAAATCCATCCTTAAAAAGAAAGGTAGCTGATTCTACTGCAGCTTTGTTCAGTGTCATTAAATATCACTATAAAACAAAACAGTGATAATAACCATAAGGCTGCAATGAGTAATTATAATAAACTGGAGATTCAGCAGTGGCAGAGCCTGTGCTTATAAATCACACTTTTTACGGTCTACGGCAGTTTCATGACATTTATTAAACTGTTCATTTTAACTGTGTGTGGTACAGTGTGTGTGGGACATGTATGTTTGTATCTGCACCTGTATCCATGTGTATAGTGTGTATGTGTGTGCGTGCATGTGCAGCGAAGTCTATAAAGCAGTAATTTAGTGAGACTCCATCGGGGCGTTTCTGGTTCTGTAGGATTTATTGATGGTGTCCCACACACCGCAGCTCCTCAACATACACTCTGATGGCGAGAAAAAAACTGCTGGCTCCGACTTTTGTTCGCATCCCACGAGAAAATTTTATTCAATCGCTCGGGTGTGTGTCAGTACAACTGTATGTTGTGTTGGAAGCAACCATGTAAGCGTGTAAGATTCATTGTCTCGCTATATCTAACTGCTAATGTGCATGCATCTGTGTTTGTATGTCTTTTTTTTGTTAGTGCTGGGTGTGTGTGCGCGTCTATGAATTTGAGTGTGTGTGTGTTTGTGTGTATTTGGATGTGTTGCAGAGTGTCAAAAGGTTTTCCAGTTCAGTTACAGCTTTACACATGATGAAAGTCTCGTAAACGATCTCACAGCCTATCAGACTGAGCAGATTCTCCTTTAGGCTGAATGAAAACGTGAACTAAACTGCGTTTGTGTGTGTGTGAGCTTCAACAGTAACAGTGTCAGTGTGTCTCTGGGGAAGAGGAAGAAACCTTAATGAGGTTAGACAAACATTACTATTTATATTTGTATTCCTGGGAATGTAGTGAGGGAAATGGAGATCTGATTACTTTAAATCCATGCTTACTCAAAAAATAACAAATAATTATTTTGTGTGTTGAATCAAGTATATAGTATCTACATGCATTTTATCTAATAAGACAAAATTTTCAGTTTGTTTAGCTTCCTTAATTAGTTTTTTTTTGTAGCAAAAAAGCATACAATCTGAACAACACTGTCTTAAAAAACCTGCCATAACTGTCACATGCACCTTAAAAGCTAAAATGTTTGTATTACGTCTACATAGTTCAACTAAATTGAATTCAAACCTG
Source organism: Serranus cabrilla (assembly GCA_903364295.1). NCBI lineage: Eukaryota > Metazoa > Chordata > Actinopteri > Perciformes > Serranidae > Serranus > Serranus cabrilla. The sequence goes on along the minus strand of CAFUXE010000564.1, from coordinate 117,267 downwards.
TGTGGACTAATGTGCAGCTATTTGAACAATGCCACTACAGTCACCGTTAACAGCTACAGAATTGCACTTTAATCAAACTAAAATAAAATATCTCAACTCAACACCATCTAGTGGACGACAAAGCAATGTATTTTATTATTGTAGTACCAAAAAGTTTAGTTTGTATTTGCATTATGATTAATTCATGAAATAAAATATCAATACTTTGACACCCTGTATCAATACAATGTTGCCAGGCAATATATGGCAGTCCTATGTTGTATCTATTTCCCCATACCCATATACTCTAAAAGCTCCCAAAGCTAATTAGCTCAATCCTTGAGTCTTTTCCCTTGTGCAGGATTGAGTAATAACAAGCTTGCATGATAAACTGCTTCAAAACTTGAGCCTCTGTCCATGCAACCAACTGTGATTTGGTTTATTGTGAGAGAGAATGTAATTATATCGACCTACAACATATGTTCCTATGAGAATGTTATTCATTGCCATATGTTTCTACAGCTAGAAGGAAATAGATGCTGCAGAACATTGTAAATTAACTGAATGCAACACGCAATCTGAACCGATGCCCATATTAATGTCTTTCCTCTTGAGTTGCATGAAGAGCAGAGGAGGTAAACTATAACAATGACTGAAGACAAGTCCATCAGGCTTTTCTAAAGCCCGATGGACTGAATGCACTGTTCTTAAAGCTGCAGAATGAAACTCAAACTCAGTGTGAGTCCCTCTGACCTTTGGGTGAAAAGTGCTTTGAACTACTCACTGTTGCTCTCTCTTTTATCATTTGTTATAGAACGGGTTCTGTCTCTTTTTATGTGAACAACATAGTGCGACACAATGACGTGTGACAGTACATCCATATTCTAATTATAATCCTCCTTCTCTACGGTGTTCAGCCCCTCAGCCACCTTCAGATCAGATATAGACATTTAATTACTGCTAGTTCTGATCAAATTAATATGATCCTCAGAGTCTGAGTGCTTCTTATAATGCATGACTTTTGTCGACTACTTCTACACCCTTTATTTATAAGGTGGCCATTGGTTATTAATGTTTGCATAAGTCCTTTTTGTGACTATATTGTAATCACTGCATCTGCAGGAGAAAACATGCTGCCACAAATACCACAGCCTCAGTATATTGTAATTATAGTGATTCACATGATGATCTGGTAACAGCACAGTTACAGCGCTGTCTGAAGCCTCCACTGTGCTCCCTGCAGGGACGAGCGCTCAGATAAGAGCTGATGTGGAGAAAAAACTTGGATCTTTTACATTCTGGTTTCTCCTAGCGGCCCCCAGCAGTTCCTGAAGTCGTCAGGTTTCTCAACCATTCTGTCACCACGTAGTTAGAAAATATATGATGCACATGGACAGGTTAAACACCGCCCCACAGGACGTTTACGGAGGGCCGTGTCTGATGGTGTGACGTCACAACCATGAAGACACTAGTGACCCTCACGGATTATCATACACCCACATAGATATTATTTCCTGCATTTTACGTCTTGGTTCCTGCAACGAATACAGAGATGATGATGATGATGATGATGATGAGACTATTTCAGGGTATTTTTCTATAATGATGATAGTGTTCGTCCTCTGAGGAGAACTTTACACTTTTTCTGAAAGTGGCCGCCGGAAGCTTCATAACTACCTCTCATTTCTTAGTAATAGCAGTATTCTCTTTTAGATCTTAGTGATTCTTTGTGATTTACAGAAAATGAGGGAGTACAGGCTTAAGTTTTCCTCCTCTGAAGTTTGAATCTGAACAAACCAATCACAGAAACAAAAAACAGTTCAGACGAGTAAAAACCAAAACATAAAGGAGAATACTTACAAATTCCTATACAGTTTTTTTTTTAAATTCTAATTGCAACCATAGGGATCAATTTGTTTTCTCCTTTTAGTAACACAGTACCATCCCTGCATAGAGTATTAAAGAAAACCGCTGCATGCTATGTTCGCCAATCTCATCTTTTCATTTATTGAATGTTAATTGATGCACTAAGACATTCCTGGTGGACTTTCCCATCTATTCATGTAATGACTTGCTAGTTTGTGCTTCTCTAATGCGACGGCCGTGACCCAGTAGATGAAAGGAATGCTTATCGGTTTAAATAATTAATTAGAAGCCCAGTCTCATTGTCAGATAGTCATTGGATCGACATTGTTTCCGTGCTATAGGCTGTATAAATTAGACCACTTGAATGGGAGGGAATGTCAGGTGGTTTGATTGTATCTCCCAGTAATAATCTCAGACTCACCGACTATAATACAAACTAATCCCTGTGAAATGATGATGTGGCCTGTGCAGCAAATGATTCCTAATAGACTTGTCACATATTATGACTGTTTTGTGTATGAACAATATGCATTAAAATGTCACCACAGCTCTCATTCAATATTCTGTTTGTGAATATATTAATTTTAATGGAAAGAAAGGTTCAGCCTCCTATGCTACTAAAAAAATCTGAATTTTGATCTGAATTAATTATTTCTGACAATATCTACCGTAAATCAGAAAGAACCCAGTTTGTAGGAATTTACAATATAAATGCTTTTACAATATAAATCTAGTGAAATTAAATGGTGCATTGAAAAGTCCGCTATCCTTGAACAGAATTAATGTTTCTCAATTATGATAAGTTTGTGATCTAAACTTGTGACAAGCATTAAGAGAAGAAAGTGAAGTGACACAAACAAGTCTATGCATGTGTGTGCGCTCCTCTCTGTGTGTAAACATGCCTCAGTGTGATGTGTGTGAATGTGTCGTACTGTGTGTGTGTGTCCACAAATCAATCTACTTTATTAATTGATGTCTTAATTAGTGTTTTTAATGACCCATCAGGATTAGTTGAACATGCTGTGGATCGACAGAAACATGAGCAGAATCACAACTATCCGTCTTGTTATTGCTCGGTCGTCTGTGTGCCTGTTTATTGATCCACCACGCATGCTGGGCAATAAATCACATTTTAGAATTACGATTTTAGCCTCTAAGGATTATGAAAACAAGATAATTGAGGTAAAACTATTATTGTGCTGGATGCAGACCTGCAAAAAGCGGTGCACTTTTGCAGGTTTTTAGTACTGATTGGTATATTTGATTATAGTCTACCAAAATGTTTAAGTTTAGCAGTGTTTGTTGCATTGTGGAAGTTAACCACCATTACTGTAGTGTTTATCTTATTTTTTATCTTATTTATTTTTATGTATTTGTTCTTTTAATTTCTTTTTTATATATTATATATATTATTTGTATTATTATATTTCGTATTATCTGTTGAATATATTTAAAGTTGAAGTTAATTCACTGTTAAAAAGACAATATTGTTTGGTTCCAATATACGTGATTCAGATTTTTTCCATAATTGATCAGCCCTACCACATTGAGTTGTTACACAGATTAAGAAAATATTCAAAATATTCGCTTGTACCCCACTTAATATTAGCAGGTTTTGAATCTCAACACTTGATTTATTAGTCTTGTGAGGTGTCCACTGATATACAGCATCCTGAGTTGGCTGCTGTCTCAGTTTGTCCTCTTCCATCTGTCCCTGGCTGGTTCTCTGCAGCGCAGCACAAGGAAACAAATCAACCTTGTGTTCCCCTTTACAACAACAGAGATGCTGCTCAGGTGGCAACAGTAAGCAGACAGATCTTTGGACATCAGACAGAAATTTCTGCTGAGTCTTTTTTCACGGCCACCGGCCTGGCACACACTCTGTCTCTCGCTCTAATCTGTAAATTCTGATCATGCACAATGCAAAGTCATCACTGTGAGCAGCTGAACTTTCAGTCTGTATTAATGTGACGGCTTTACTCGCTGCCACGAGGCTTTGACAAGGAAGGCAAGCATGTCCTCCTGAGTGTGAATGTGTATACGTGTACAGATGGACCTTTGAGAATACATTTATGTCCTCTTTTACATTTAATTTCTTATCACAACATTCAAAGAGCTTTTCTTTGTCAGCAGTTTATTCATTCCTTATTTGGCTTCTGGGAGCTGCTGGCAGAAAAACAAACTAATCCCTATTTAAACTGGATTAGAGATGCTAATAGTGGATGTTGCAAGTGGCATCTTTAACTTTAATCCAACATGAATCTGATGTGGCTGCAAAGTATAAAATCAAACACCAAATACTTGTGCTCAGGCAACAAATAACAGCTGAACCCGGCTAATTTGGCCTGACATGTAAGGTAACACTACATTATGTTTTTTGTCATCCAGCAGATTGTCTGACCAGCTGCTCATGTAAGTGGTAGTGCAGATCAGCATGACTTCCATCCGGGCTGAGAGCTTTATCCTCATTCTCTGGAGTTTCACACGTAATATGGGGGAAAAATTCCATTACAGGTCCTCGGCTTGTAAAATGAATCCGGGCTGAATGGAGATATGAATCCTCACTGCAAAGTGCAAGGTCGTGAAATCAATAACAGGAGTATTCACAAATAGGTGTAGCGTGCACACATCTGTTTGTATTACATTTTATAGGTACATGGCTCTTTTATACACACATACACACACACACACACACACTCACTGGGAGTTATGTGTCAAGTTAAATGGGCAGACAATTTAACCCTCTTCCCTTGGACCTGAAGGGACATTTTGTTTGGGTTTGTGCACATATCATACACATACCACATACATTACATGTGCCTGTTGGTAAATGAGGCCGGCCTGTGTATGAATACTGATATATGTACTGTGGAAACCCTGAAAACAAGACGAAAGCAGCAACAACAAAAAAATGCTCATCTGTAATTATAAAATGTATCTATTAAGTTTTATCTACGATGATGTTTTCTTGTTTAGGATTTGAGAGTAGATGGTTACCCCAGCGTGAAGCTCTTTACTTGTAATGAAACAAGATAAAAGCATATTTATACCTCGAGGCCGTATATTGCCATGGGCATAAAAACTTTACATAATCTCTGTAAATTGGTTTTCAGTCGTAGAGGAGGTCTACTGTACTGTAAAAGGCATCCATCTATCCATCCTTCTCTCTTTCTTTCCTTCCTTCATCCTTCTTTTTGGGAAGCAAGCCAAATTTAAATGCAGATCGCACTACAATTGTATAGACTTCAAGCTGTGTGAGTCTGCGTGTGTATGTGTGCAGATACAGTCTTGCAGAGGGAGGGAATCTCTAAGAATCTCATTTGGTGTTTGTTTTGTTTTGCCTTGGGGTCCTGAGTCTTCGAGATCCACAGTCGAGGTTTGAAACCAGAGCTAGCGGTTGTTACACACTATGAAGAATGCATTGATTTTCCTTTCTTATCAAATAAAGAGCAACAAACAGTGTCACAGCGATCTAAACAGTGTTTTGTCGAGCATGCGTGAGATGATCCACTTGCTGCTGGTGTCTTGCAACATTAACTTAAGTTCAGAAGGGGAAACTGTGGATCTGTGCCACTGTCCTTTCTAAGGATTCCACCTCAGATTGCTGTCATTTCCTTTGATTTGAACAGAAGTCTACACAACAGCTGTTGTCAAAAACAAAAGCAGTCCATGCAGCAACAACAATAAGTGCCGGTTCTTTTAATACATAAAAAAAGTTTCTTCAACTACTTCTCCCTCGTCAGCATTTCCTGCACAGTCTGTCCTTAGTTTGCACTTGGAAGTTGCTGCAGCTCCTCACAACAATATCATAATCTTCTGCCCCTCAACTATATACAGTGTTTGGCAATTGTTTGAATTGCATTGGATTTCCATCAGCACCTCTGGAAATTGAAGGTAAATTGATTTGTGTGAGGCAGGTGGTGCACTGTTTTAGAATGATAGATGTCAGCTTGCTTCTATAGCCGCGAGGAACAGCGAAGGGAGAAAAAGTAATAGGACAAAAGATGACAGAATTACCCGACTGTCTGCCAAAAAGGATTGTGTGGCGTTATAGATCTTGGTTTGTGGAAATTGCTTGTCCTTCCTCAGATGCACTGGCTTTACATAGCTTTGGAAACCAGTTAGTTTCTGTTGCTGAACAGCAAGGCCACTTGACAACAAATAGATCAGAGACTTTGGCAGAATGATTCAGGCCTGAAATGTGAAGATCTTTTGCCCACGCAGCCACTCTGAGTCACTGCAGGCACATATGGGGTTGTGCTTGGCTGTGTCCTTCTGTAACTACTCAACAGTGCACACAGTTCCTGGTGTTTATACATGCATACATGTATGATTGCATCTGGATTGTCTTAAACGTGTTTAAACATCCACTCAGCCTCTCATCAGTGCCTTTCTCCGTTTCTAATCGAATGCACTACCAGAACACCATTGCACATGTACAAATACATCTTCAGCTTGTCTCTGTGAGCATGACGCTAATTGTAGGTCATTTGCATTTTGAGTACCTAACTAAATGCAAATTTGCCTCAGGAGAAAAATCAAGAGGTATATGTGTATTTTACATAACAAGGAGACCACCATGACAGCAAACCTGGGAAGGATGGAAGTGGCTACAGTGCATAATAATGTATTATGGCTCCCGGTGTTGTGTTTTTATTGTGGGGGGTTCTATCGCACAAGGTTCTTTATTATTTTCCTACTTTATATAGAAGGCTGAATTCATCCCTCACGTCCAGGTTAGCCTTGGTCGAATAAAACTGCAGTTCTCTGGAAGATTCTGATGTTTTCATCAATTAATGCGTTTGCAATGGATAAAAAAAAATAATCATGAGCCATTTGGATGCCATCAAAACCAAGCCAGACTTGTAGTTTATTATTTTAGCTTTTTTGAATGATTCTGTGTTTAGATTTGGATTTCCAGAAGAAAAATAAAAGAGCTTCATACTGACAATTGTAGCAGCAGGCTGCAGGCAGAGTATGCTAGTATTAGCATAGTAAATACTCTTACAGGGAAGACTGATAATAGAAGGCTACACATGAACATATGACATAAAGTATGTAATATGCATAAGAAGTATTTACACAGATATAGAGTGTTTAAACATAAATATTGTATATATGTGCCGGTTGTTGATGCATTGCATTAGTAGGTTGCAGAAAGCCAGAAGTTACATGAAGGAGTTTGAGTGTGAGCGCCGTATTCCCTGTCTTTCTTTTTCTGTCAGGAGGCAAATTGTTTCCTCATGAGAGCAGGAGGGTTGATCTCAACATATGTGTGTTAATAATGTAATTCATACTCACTGCATTCAGCTACTGCAAAATACCGTATGGCATTGCGTGTTTGCACAACCCACAGCACATGTGTGCTCTCAGGCAGCGCCACAAATCTCTCCATACTCACAATTACTGCTCTCATCACAGTATATATTGCAGCTGCAACTGTGAAGGTGTCAAAAGACTGATTGGCTGAAAGTGTGCTTCCTACTGGTCCCCATTGGCGGTGTTATCTCGCCTTGCCGTGCAAGGTGACAGCTTTTATATTACTCCCAT
>CAFUXE010000564.1:80662-100799 GCA_903364295.1 Serranus cabrilla | reverse complement strand
CTCTCCATCATTCGGCTGCTGGTTTGTTCTCCTCCCGGCTGATTGGAAAGTGACATTAAAGGGCCGATAACCAATTCATTCCACTCTGAAGCTTCCTCCTATATACGTACTCACACATTTACACATAATAGGAGGCTGATGGTGTCGGAGCGTCTACCTAGAGGTCTGGGAAAGTGAAATTCAATTTCCTGTGGAGGAGCAACAACTGTCAGTCTGTCGTGATAAACTGAAGCAAAGCACATTTAAAATGAGACGCCTATTTGCTATTCACTTGGCATCAGCCTCCTTTATGTCATGGGGCATTCACGTTTGTTATCTTTGAACTTGAAATTGAAATGTTTGATAACATACAATCCGTAATGTGACTAAGTTAGAGTTGCTAATGTGTTAAAGATAGTATTCTTTATCTTTCCTTACCGTCCACATGAACTGAGATAAAACCAGTATTTCTGATCCTCTGTTTGAATTGTAACTTCGTGATTCAATACATTCGTTTGATTTGTATGTACAAGAGATGTGATTCCCTCTTTTTTCTGTTTTTTTTTCAGGAACCTTGGGAAGTCGGGGCTCAGAGTATCTTGCTTAGGACTGGGTGAGTAGACGCAGCTTCACTATCCATAATGCATTTCTACCTCAGGCCTTACAAAGCAAACAACAACACCTTTTACATGCACTAAACAAACAGCATAACAACACAGCAGAAAGCACCTTGAATAAAAATCTGTTTCTCTTGTGTTGTATAGAATACGTGTTGGGACTTAAAAAACAGCATGAAATGCACAATTGGGCTGGGAATTAAACTGTTAAGTTCAGCCTGTTTTCTTATTAAACCAACAAATCTACTGTGGCAGTATAATTTTGTCCACATCCTTTTGTGATGAAATGACGACCATAGTTTAATTAGATGGTATTCTTACAGAGGAGTTGTTGGTAGTACAGCCCTGCGTGTGCGTGTGCGTGTCAGTGTGGGTTGTTGTTATAAATTCTTCACTTATAGTCAAACTCACCCCCATTTCACTTTCAATATATAGCATGAGAGTGGGCAGAAGGTAACACACACACAGCTTACCTTTATCTGTCACCATGGAGAGCTCTTCAACAGAGGAGTGTGTGTGTGTGTGTGTTAGTGTGTGTTTACTTGTACCTGCTCTCTTGGACGGAGTTAGAAAGTAAAACAGAAGCTGGCTGGATAAACACTACTGTATACATTTTATAAATTGTGATGCATCCATAATCATTATTTTCATTATTAAGTCACTGCACAGTCTCTGCAATCTCTTAAGGTAGAATAGCATTTTAATAATTGTTGCAATGTTTCTCTAAACATTTGGTTTATTCATGAAGATTGGATCAAAAAAGTGCTTGAATGGCTGATAAACTCCTTAGAATAATCTTGGGCACAGGAAAATTCAACACAATCTGATAAAATAAATCTGGTGAGAAAGGCTGCTTTACATTAAGTCATGTGTTACAACAATTCAGTGGAAAACTTAGTTGTGTTGTTTGAACTGCAGTAGGAAATGTCAAGATCATAAAAAAGTGTGAAATATAAAGTGTACTTATGCTACATTTGGGGATATTAGTTCACAACATGACGACACACAAATGGGCCATTTATATTTATATAAGTGATGTTCCTACAGTCCAACACCACCCTGTGCTAAACACCACCTCCATGTAGATGAACATTGATTGATTGAACATCATGAACAGTGATGATTTCCTGAATCATTTAGTGTTGTAATAATGTCTGGACTCTCCAAGAAAAGTAATAGTTTCAAAATTGGAATGTAGTTTATTACTTTATTTAATGTATGTTCTACAATATTTCACATTTGATGTGTTAAAAATCTTCAATTATTCAGTATTTGTAATCTTTTTTGAAGCAACATGATTTTAGGTTCCTGGCAACCAGAATACAGGATGAGATATGTGATTAATTTAGTTAATTTAGACAGAGAGAAAATATAAATCATCTCCAGAATTTAAATATTTATTAGTTTTCTCAATTCAATTTCTTGTGAACTGAAACGGCACACACTCTTTCAATTAGCTGCACTCTGATATCATTCATAAATAAATCATATGTCTTCTTGAGAGTCCGCTCCACTTCCCTGAAATCCTGTTGTTGTTAGAAAAGGAAATCAGAGTCTGGAGTCTTATTTTAACCAGCAGAGTTCCTACAGATTTCTACAAAAGTTTTTAAATAATTGTTTTCACATAATAAGATAAGATTCTTTGCATAAATAGGACTTTTATCATAACTATAAATCTAACATGTAAAAACTGTTGGTTCAGTACTGCCCCACCTGCAGGATCCTCTGGATTAGATAAAAAAAAAAAAACATCCTCACCTGCTCAGAGGCTCCTGAAGGCTCAGATCAGCCACAGTCCTGTAAATCGGATCAAAACTTCCAGTTTTCACAAGACATGAGCTTTAGACAGATTAGAGAGGCCGACCTTCACCAAACAGTTGATGCTTCAGACACAGTTCAAGGCACAGCAGCTGTATAAGAGACAAGAGGAAGTGATGTCCTGTACAAGCAGATGATCATGTTTTCTCCATCTGTACCAGAGTTTAATGTAACTCGTGCTGCACATGGAGCAAAGGGCTGCAGGTTGGAATTAAACCTGAGCCAGTGCAGCAAGGACTCAGCCTTTAGTTTATTATCCCCTCTAGGCTTTTTCAGTAACACTTGTGCGTCTCCCCATAACTTCTACAAGCTTCCAAGTCACTCTAAGTTGTACTTTGCTGACTAAGCTTCCTCATATTTACTGAATGAGAATCACTTCTTGCATGGATTTCAACTTGGCCATGCAAGCATGACTTTGTTTTCTCAGTTACAGTTTTCATCAGCTGCAGCTCCTCCTTTCACTGGATAACTCTAAATCTCCACATTTGGCACAAGATTCATGCTGTTTTATCGGTGTGATTCATGCATAAATATCACTGAATAACACAGTGGTTAATTTCTGTTTTTATTTCAACAGGACAGGCCTGACCTGATTGGCATTTTAAAGTCCCCCGACACTCAAAGATGTGTTTTGCTTTTTAATATCTGACCTTTGCTGTGCAGAACAATGTATGTGCATATGAGCATGACACTAGAAACTGTTTTACATTCATCTGCTGAAGTGAGAACGTTCTTCTTTGTTTTATTAATGAGGGCAAAGGAGATTTAAATGGTTGTTTTATGTAAATAAACCATCACAGTTTGATTCTAATTATATTTCAGTGTTGGATTGATTTGCCCAGCAGCACTTTATATGAACTGATACTAATCTTTTAGCACCGAGTCACCAAGAGTCTGTCTACAAAAGAGTATTTTCATCAGTGAGGGTGAACCAAAAGAATTTACCCTGCTGTCATTGGTAGATTACATACAAAGAAGCCTTTTGGTGCCATGAAGAAGTTTTGTTTTTTCATGGTGTAATGTCTGGCTCTCAGGCCGGCTCTAAGCGCCGCTGCCCCAGGTGGTTCACGGTAGGCTGAGAGGTCTGACTCAAACTGGCTGAGCTGCGCGGTGCAGAAAAGGTCAACATAATGCCAGCTGCCTGCCACATGCTGCGCCCGGGGCGGACATGATGCTGGCAGGGGAGAGCAGGAAGAGAGGGGGCACAGAGCAGGATGCTAAATGGTGTTTTACTGTTTAACTTGAGGGAACTGTGCCGAGACAGATGAGGACGGAGTGTGTGTACGTGTCCATGTGTGCACATACACACACACTCGTATACGGCACCTGACGGAGTGCAGCAGGCGGAAAATGAATAACACACACATTCAATCATGTTAAATAGTGATTTAGTCATTTGTCTCCATTTGTTGCTGGTTGTGTGAACCGCAGCCAGGAGGAGATGTAACTGTCGCACAAGTCACACAAGAGCCATTCTGCAAACGCATGATGATGCCCCGAGAGAAGCGTCGTCTCACCAGCACCGGCTTCATTTACATAATGGTTTAATCGGTCAGAGACCTCTGTTACACAGAAATTCAACATTTCTTGCTGTTCAGACTTCCTGCATCCTATTTCTAGTCTTTATACAAGGAAATAAGTCGTTCCGGAGCTGTAACCAAGTCAGGATTTTACATCAAAACAGATACTTTTGTTTAAAAAGTTACTCATGAAAATTCCTATAAATGTATGTTGGAGTGGTATCATCTTTGCTGGCTGCATTTTCAGACTCCAGACCCTAGGCAGCTTTTAAAACTCTGAAACTTGGCTGGAAACCAGGATGTGTTTTAGATGAAAAACCCAAAAGTTGTGTAACAATAAAGTAGCAGACTAACCTTGATACTGAGTGGCTGGCTCACATCTACTTCACTTTGTTGCTATGAGGGAAAATGATGAATGATTGCTGCAGGATTTAGGATGCAGTGCTGAAGTGCTGCTGAAACTGACCTTTAATTAAAGCCATTCATGTCAGTCATGGTGTGTATAGGTAGGAATGTAAATTAAATCCTATATAATGTCTTTTGTGGTGTTATTAATATAATTTTTTTTTAGATTAGTTTTCAATAAAAACATTTTAAAAGTTGGCAAAAAGTTTCACTTCTGTGTATGAAACAAACCTTTATGTGTTTAATGAGCTGAAGTAGAAGACAGGCGTCAACTGACTAACCATTTATAAAAGCCTAGCCGAATTAATTATCATATTCATAGTTACAGCTTTCTTCTGCCATCAACTTTTTTTTCTGTTGATTTAAAATTGAAATTGAGTTTGAGCGCAAGATCTTTCTTTCTTTTCAGTCTATTATAATGTTCAGCGTACCGGATCAATTTCTTGTCTACATTCATTCTGCACCCTTTAAAAAGAGAGAAGTAAACTCACACTCAGCACCATATTAAACTCACATACTCATACACACGTTAAATGAGGAATTAATTGCAGTATTAATTCAAGATTCTGGGAGGATTTAAAGAAAGGTTTTCTTCCTGATGCTGACTCTTTGTGTTGGGTTCATTTGCTGTGTGCTAATGTATGAGAGAATGTGAACAGGCAGATTAATTAGTATTCCACACACGGCGTCATTATCCCAGGGACAGGACGGAGGGAGGGAGGGCTGATGGGATGTGAACAGGAAAAATTAAGAGCAAAGATGTGACTCCTGTCCCGACCGTCTCCACCTCTTACACTCTGAGTTTCCATCTATGGACGGAGCTTCCTCTCTCATCCTCCATCCCTCCATCCTTACATAAACTTCTTCAAAAAGATGGATAAAGTCTGGCATTCACCTTTCCTCCCCTCTTTCCCAACTCTTCCTCTCTCTTGTTTTTTTTGTTTTGCTTTCCTGTGAGGATTGTTCTCTCAGGGCCCAGCTGCTGGCACAAACAGCCTGTTATTTGGTTAAAGAGGTTGAATAGAGGTTAGCTCTGTGCTCAGGCAAGATGAAGAGGACTCACACACACACACACACACACGCATACAGTTTGTTGTACAGCCAGCAAAAGGAAAACTTTTAACATTTGCAGATGATATACTATAATATACTCTTTTTTTACAGTATAGATACTGCTCTGTCTTTTTGACTGGCAGCAGTCCAGATTAGGAAACCTTTCACATATTCCCTCTGAAAGTGACCGTACGACTGTAGTACCTGTTTAAAACATGTCTGTCCTGAACGGACTGATGGCCTCCAGTATTGCTGCTTGCAGTTTTCTTGAAAACCGCTCATCCAAACTACTTCACACTTGACGCTGCGCTTCCTTTGGTCCTAAGCGATAAACCTGTCATAACATAGCTGCGTCCCTTACTAACGTTAGAGTAGACGTGCTAACAGCGCTGGAAGGATTACTTAATAGGTCGACTGGGCAAAGTCTCAAGGGGTCATATACCCTTGACCAACCTTTTGCTGGGCTGGTGCTGATTTACTGTTGATTCAACTTGTGAACCTTTTCAGAACCTGTTTGCTTTTGAGAGCCACGTCATTACTCACATCTTTTCTCACATTACATTAATAATAATAAACATGTTCCATAGATCTTATGAACTTCCACTCATGGCTGCTCTGCTTTGGTTCCTCAGCAATACAGCCGGCAAGTGTAAGTTGATCGGATGAACGACGGACGGATGACAAGCAGATTCCTGTTTAAAATTCAATCTCTTTTTTATTATCATAACAGCCAAATTCTGAAAGTTATTTCCACTCCACTAATAATGGAAAATAAAAACACATTTTACATTCCAGCTGAATAATAATTGAATATCTGTTGAATCAGAAATGGTCACATTCTGTGTAAAGACGTCTCTCTCTACAATGTAAAAACCTCTCACCAGTAAATTGTAACTGAATTGATTTTTAAAAAGATTGATTATCTCAGGAGAGGTCTGGGCGGTGGATTAATTGATAAGTGAAGTGATTAGTGAAGTCATCGTGACCTCTCAGCACACACAGTCTGCTGCTGCAGATAATTCACTATCTCTTCATTTACTGAAGAAGGACTGACTGAGGGGTCGAATGAGGATCAGAGATTCTGTATTATTAAAATATTGATACATATCATCTTTAAAATGCACCTTTAATTTGAAATGCCAGCTTTTAAAAAATAGGTTTGTCATTTGAATGTCTGGAAAAACTCAGTAATAAAACGATGAAATTATATTTTAGTTGCTTTTTGTGTGTTGATATAAATGTGTCGGGGCAATGCATCGTCTCATGTTGGTCGCAGGCCCGTGATTGGAATAAAATCCAAACTATAAGCCTTGACAGGCTTTTGATATTAGCAAATATTGGATCATTGTCCCAACGATCTAATGTATATATAGTAATATTGTGTCATGATGAAACATGTGATTTACATCCCTAAGACTGACTGCAGGGAGTTCAGCTGTGGCCTCACTGTGCTGTCACACACACACACTGGTCTCAATGACACTAATTGGTTGGAAAAGAAAAACGAGTGTTTGTGTGTGTTCACATGTGCAAACCCATTTTAATTGGCCGACAAAACAGAAAAAAGTCAATGCAGTAGTTCACAATCAGCATTATCTGAACCATCAGCAATTCTGTGTGAACCCACAACTTCCTTCCACTCCGGCCACACGCTGTCCAGGCCCGCAGCCGCTCCTGAATGCCTGCTGCACTGCTGCGGCTATTGATTGATGAATTCTTAAAATGCTTCTCTCAGAAAATCCTGCAGTGTAGAAAAGACGAGGTAAAAGGATGGACCTCGGTGCGCTGTCACTGTGGTGCTTTAGCAGGAGAGACACCGAGTGCACCAACACGTACTATATATTCTCTTTCTGTCTCGCTTCCCTCTCATCTGTTCTCTACTTTCCCCTGAACTCATCTGTTAAAATCTTCAGCTGTGTGGCTCAGCATCTTAATGCCGTTTCATATCCTCACAGCAATAAGGGGAGCAGACAACCTCAGCCATGTGTCACTTTTCACCACATTGTCTTTACTCTAATTAAAGTAAAAGTCGATTCTAATTTTCACCTTGATATATACCTCCCTCTCCCCTGCAGCTAAAGTTACAAAGTCATCTACAAACCTCATAAATGCATCAGACCAAGAGATTATGTTCAGTTTAGCTGTAATCTCAATCCACTGGATTTTCAGATCATTCTCATTGCAAGATCCTTAAATACTGATGCTTTGTCACAGCCCTCAGCATCTAATAACGCACCATTTAGCATTAGTATGAGACACATGACAATATTGGATTCTCAGTTCAAGTCCTCAGGAAGTGAAAAGGTGTAATCCAAAAAAGATGGGACGAAATTTAAATAAAACAGAATGTGGAAGTTGGCCAGTCCTTTATGACATACTATAGTTAGTTGAAAATTTTACAGATAGATTCAAACTGACAAACTTAGAAAGAGTAGGAAGGTCCTCGGAGTGGATTGATGCATTAAACAAACAGTGACTGTCCATTCTGCATAATGAGTACTTCTACTTTTGATACTTTGAGTACATTTTGATGCTGGTACTTTTGTACTCTTCCACCGCTGGTGATGGTATAAATTGAGAATGCTTTGGGATTGTCAGTCTAGCTGTGATTATTGCGGTTCATCATCAGTAGAAACGTGCAGCTTGTGGCCGACACAATATGAACAATTGTAAACTATGATGCAACTCAATGCAAAAGCCTCTCAACAAATCCTCCCGCTTGTTATTTCCAGCTTCTGTTGACACTTCCTTTGAAAGATGTCGATGGAACTTTGATCATTTGTGCGGCTGCACTTTGTGCTGCTGTTTTCCAAAAGCGCTCCTTTGTGCTATTATGTCAACCAGGTGAAAAAATAACTGGAACATATTTTTCAGCTGTTTGTTGCTTTTGGTAATGTTTTGTCCGACCAGGTAGGCTGCGGCTGAAAAGGTAGACAAGCCAGAAACAGAAGTAGATATAACAGTGTAGATGAAGGCGATTCAGGTAGAATTGTTTAGAAAAAAATCAATAGGACTTGAAGAGGCAGTGGAGGAGACAAGGGCGTGCAACAGAACTGAAAATAGGTGCAAAAGGATAGCGTGTGTGTGCGTGTGTGTGTGTGTGTGTGTGAGACACTTTTTCTTTGTGTTTGAGTGTATATGCTCTTCTGGAAAACAAAGTGCCATGCAGGATCTTACACCGGCAAAACTTGTTTGCTCTGATCCTATCAAAACAAAAAAAGAGCCCTGTTACAAAACTTTATGGTACTTTACTTTCCCTTAAGGAGATTTAAAGGAGTTTCTGCACAATAAAACCCATTTTAGATGCTTAAATTTAATGATAGTGGGGATTCCTGTTGGTCTACTGTTTAGGACACAGAGGCTACTGTCCTTGTTCAGTTCTCCCCATGTTTCCCATCTGATTTTATACAGGCAAAAATGATTGTTAAATAAAGAATAAAGTCATTGATATATATATAATTAATTAATACATTATTTTTAGCTTCCTAAATTGTTTGAAAAGTCCAAGTATAATCTGCCTGGCTCTGTCCCTCATTTGGATAAACATGTAGTTTGCAGGCACAACTAGCTCAGAGAAGTGCTGCGCCTTTTTTATTGGTGCTGGAAATTAATCCAAGAAACAAAAATGACTCAGCCTTTCTATCTGTAGGCAGACGAGCTGAAAAATGCTGAAAAGAGAGTTAGGAGGTCAGTTAAACTGAGACACCAGAGAGAAATGTTTCATCTAAATGTGTGCCATCTATCACGCTGCCAGCACACCGGCTGGATTCAACAGTGAAGAATCAGGTTAAAAGGATTCACACAAAGCTGAAAGAAATAAATGACACCTCCTTGCCAAATCTACAACTCTATCTCATCATTTTCTCACTCCTTATTCCCCTCATTTTCTTTTCCTTTCACTGCTTCTGCGTTGTAGAGTTGTGCTCGTGTCAATTATGTCTTGTTTCTTTAGACCTTTCACTTGAAGTGCTTGGCATTTGTGGGTGCATGGCAGAAATATCACCATAATGTGAAAATAAAAGTATAAAAATGTTGCAGGGACAGATATACTATCTATCTAGTGAGGGAGAAGTTTGAGGACAGTGAGAGTGGATGTATTGCTGAACAGGCCTATAGTACAAGACGCGGGCCAGGGGCTCAACGTGTCAAGGGCCCCCTGGCCTTCATCTGCAAAATGTCCCTTGGAGAAACACATACCATCCCCGAAGTGATGCAAAATGCCCCAAATAAACATATAACGAAAATAAAGAGTCGGAAAGCAGCTGTAAAGAAACACAACATAACTACAAAAAGGGGCAAAACAGCCACAATGATACCCAAAAGGACTTACACAGTTAACATCTTGTATTGGAGATGACTTGTGACGAGTGTTTGAGACCATAATTTTGCCACGAGAATTTTTTATATGAGGCAATAAGTGAGAAGTAGTCTCATTTTGTATTGACATAGACAGGACCCGACTTCTTTTGCAACCGCCAATGGCGACCCCTGTTGGATTCTTTAAGAGCTTAAGGCACTTCCAGGTGTGCTTCACTGTTCAGACGGAGAGCTTGCCGCCTGGTCTGCACCCAGGGGCCCATTGTCTGTGATTATAAATCTGAGTCAAGATAAAGGAGAACCTCCTGATTTATCTTGGTACAATTTATACAAATGTTACAAACTCAGCACCTTGTAGGAGTTTAAGGCCGCCTTTTGACTTCAGCTTTTAGAAAAGAAACTCCAAGGTCATTACATTTACTGTTGTTGCATAGCAACTTCAAATTCCCCGTCTGGCCCTTGCCATTAGCAGCTGCCTCTAAAATAAAATAAAAAGCTGTTTGTCATTCATTGAAACAGAACCTCAGTAGAACCTGTGAGAGCAGCGGCCTTGACATTCAAGCCCTGCAGGGAGTTGATCCCGTGCTGAGCCTCCTGCTCGGAGCTAAACCGGACATTGTTAGCTGTGATTATAATTTCACCACAGAGCTTAAAGGGCTTCTCATGCAAGGACGCATACAAAGGCAAACTTTGCATACATGTGTGTATGAGGAAAAGCACACGAGCATCATGCACATACTGTGTAATGAGGGAAATCTCTAACGACTACAGTGCAAGTGAGATTGAGGCTAAAGGAGGTCGCTATGGTTACTTGTCTTAACAATGTCTAAAAGCATTTTTTCCCACCAGCGGTTGTGGTTATTTCACCCAGCCGCCTGTTTGGAAACAGCTCTGATTAGGATTCTGCTGATGATGCATTTTTAGAACTGCAGCTTTCTGCTCCTTATTAAGTTTAGATAATGTCATTATGCACCAACAAATCCAATTTATCTGCAGGGTGTCATCTGTAAGTTAAACCTCAGTGGAGTTGGTGCTATTGCAATGTATGGAGTAATGAGCTCCACTGTATCATAATATCCTGTCTGTTGAAATGAGCAGATGGTTAAGTGTCGTTTCATCGTCGCCCATCTCTGAAGCACATCAATTGTTTCCTACTAGTCGAGCAGAGGAGGTCAGCAGAGTCAGAGGAAGAATTGTCTTTTCATTTGGTGTGAAATTGTGGGCACTGGGGCACAAAGTGTGTGAGAAGAATTCAGATGAAACAGAGAGCAGAGAGAGCAGTGTTATGGCCTGAAGGAAATGAATAAATATCCCAAAAAAGAGAATACGTAATTAGCTGGAAGAGTTGCACTGTTCCCCTCTTCACTGTTGAAGGAGGGCTGAAAGGCTAAAGTAATGTTATGCCCAGTTTGACAGGGTTTCTTTTCAAATTTGAATAGATGAAGATAACATACAGCATGAGGCCAATATTTTCAGTTGATACCAGTAATGTTTTTTTGTCATATTTATGTCATCAAGTATTCTGACTCAGCAGATGCAGACTGCGGTTATAAGCCGACCCAAAGGTTTGGGCGCCCAGCAACCAGAGACTCCCAACATACACTCACAGGCCACTTTATTAGCTACAAGGTGTACCTAATAAAGTGGTGGTGTAGTCTTCTGCTGCTGTAGCCCATCTGCTTCAAGGTTGGATGTTTTGTGTGTTCAGAGATAGTCTTCTTGGTTGTAACAAATTATTATTAAAGTTATTGTTGCCTCCTATCATGTTTAACCAGTCTGTCCGTTCTCCTCTGACCTCTGGCATCAACGAGAGAGAACTGCTGCTCACTGGATATTATCTCTATTTGGGACCATCCTCTGTAAACCCTGGAGATGGTTGTGTGTGAAAATCCCAGTAGATCAGCAGTTTGTGAAATACGCAGGCCAACAAACATGCCACGTTCAAAGTCAGTTAAATCTTCTTTCTTCCTCATTCTGATGCTCACTTTGAGCTTCAGCAGCTCGTCTTCACCATGTCTACATGAATAAAAGCACCGAGATGCTGCCATGTGATTTGGCATTTGGATGCTTAAAGTTTGACCCCAAACATTTGTAGGACAATAATAGGATAAGATCATATAACTAGTGAACTTAATGATTTAATTAAAAAAAATATTTAAATATTTTAAAAAGTTTAAATGCTGAAAAAGTTGAAGTAGCAGTCATAATACAAATATTCAAAGAAGATGAATTAGAAGTTTTAGGGTAAAAATGTGGTTGAAAATAGGCACATTTTCCTTGATGTGTAAGCACAAAGTGAAGTTGAATCATCAGTTATTCTATATATTATTATATAGGCTTAATGGCTGGTATATAGTTATCAGATTTTTCTAAACTCATGTATTGATATTGGCCTCAAACTTCCAGTAACTCTCATATGTAATGTATAAATAAAGTCTGATGTCCTGTAACTGCAATACTATGAAAAGTTTGCACTGTAATACATTTTGATGTGGAGAACAATGTACTTGCTCCTCCCTTACTAAATTTCATTGCAAAAACTAATGCCTCATATCTTGTCAGGTAGCCCAAATTTTCCTGTAACTCCCAAGACACACATGAGCCACGCAGCATCTAAAGGACATTACTGACATAAAAAGGTGTTCCTCCATCTCTCTGACTGGGACAGTTTTAGAAAGCTAAAAGCTGTTTTGACATAATCAGAATGGAAAGCGTTTCCTGCCACAACAAAGCTGCATAATTCAGAGAGGGAGTGTGAGGAGGATTTAGTGTCTCTTCTGGTCGGGTGGCTTAGCCTTTTGTCTGACGAACCAACATTGTTTGCAGGGCAATCAGGAGCATGTAGTCAGATGTTCACGCACACACACACACACCGACAGACACACAGGACAGGACAGAGGACCTCAAGGTCTTCCAAATTTGCATGACGGTCACAAGCACAAACACCGGTGAAGACAGGAAGTGCTAACGGGTGCTCACTCAAGGTGATCCTTCAGTATTGAGCTGCAGCTCTGAACGAGGCAGACTTTTCTCTTGGGAACTTGACAGCCTCCCTCGACTGGTGACACGGCCCAGGGATTAATAGTGTTTACACCAGGATGTCAAACACACACACACACACACACACATGTAGAAATGTTTTCTAATGTTGAAATGTCTCTCTGTCCCCTGCAGGTACATGGGTGACATTTGGAGGACAGATAACAGATGAGGTATGAAGCATTTCTCTATTATCTTACATGTTTATTGAGTTTGTTGTGTTGTATACATGGTAGTGATGAATACTGAATGGATTTTATATAAACCTGTGTATATAACCTGTGCCATGTCAGCCAGTGTCCCATGGTAGGTGTTCATTGATACCACTTTATACTAACTTTAAGCATATATAAATATTCTAAAAGTACGCCTCCAGACATGTCTTATGTATGTAAAAATACTCATGGTTTGATCAACACTGTTGTAGAATTTAGGGAAGTGTGCAGAGATCTGCCCTTCCGTAAGTGTATGTAGATCTTGTTGGATTTCTTGATGAAACTCCAACACTTCTGACAAATGGCGCTCTAACACTGATGAACAAGCAATACCTCGGAAATGTCACTCCAGAAACCTTACACTGATGAAACTTTATGCCAAAAACATGAGGCTGCATTCCAATTCAAAAGTGAGTGACCTTTGAAAATGCAGCCTGCAGGCTAAAAAAGTTGGCTAAACATTTGGGGATCAGTGTCCAACTATGGCCAGTCAGATTGTTCCACCTCTTCTGAATGCAATCTGTACATTTTTGTTTGACACAACCTGCACAAAGACAAAGAGGAATGATTCGCTCAGCCACCTTTCTAGCTGTCTGTGTCAGGACCCTTGTATGTAGACACAGCTGCTGTCACAGTCGACCTTCATCAGACTGTTGGCTGGCTGACAGAGGTCTAATGCCTACTGTCTGGATTAGCCTGCATCTTAGTTTTTATTGCTCCCTTACATGCGATAATGGAAGCGGCAGGACAACCTTCAGAAAGACTTTAGATGTGATGATTCACATTATGAAGACTGACTCAAATAGGACAGAAAAAGGGCACACTGAGGGTCAACACATCATGTATACGCATTCATACTTAAATCCCTTTTTACACTCATGCTGATGAACTTTAACGTGCTCTGATGTTGCTGCTGGGGTCTTGGCCTTGGTCAACACACACAAAGATACACACACAAATGTGCACACTAAGAGTGACACTTAGGGGAGGAGAACAAAGCTCACTCCAGGGGACACAGAAACAGAAAGCTTATGTAACAGCATTATTTTTCCACCTCAAGGCTTAGTGCCATCAACTCACATGGTACGCTGGAAGCTTGGTGCCCCTTTACGCTCCATTACTGTGAATGTCCCCAGTCCAGTGTCACTGGTATCAGTCAGGCGCAGTCAACAGGCCAAACAGCTGAGGCTCATATGGGAAAGGCTGTTTGGCTCAGATAAAATCTGTTTTAAATATTAGGTTGTTGACTCAGTTCTGAAGACAATGTTCAAACTCTCAGTAGAGAAACTCAACGGTGCATTCTTGCCTTTTTAGCCAGAAACCAAAGCCAGTGCTGCAGACAGAGGGTCTCCATGGAGAGACCACACAGCAGCCTCCATCATCACACAAAATGCTGTTGGGTTAAAAAGTCCTCTGCTGTCCTGAATGCCCCCCGTTCAATGTCATTGTAATCAGAAGCACCCAAAATATACAACATGTCCTCAGCAGAGTCCAGTGTCCCTGTCCTCATTAAGAAAAGCACAATAACTCTGGCACACAAACACACTTAAAACATCAAATCTGTGTCAGTGCTGCAGAAATAGGCACAAACACATGCAAACACTGAACATCCTAAGTCACCCATTCCACTACAAAATAATGGTCCTCATACATATCAGACACCAACTTCACTTGGCGCTATTTCGTTTCTTGAAAAAGTGAGTAAATACAAAGAGTTTAGTAATATTACTACGTGCTGCAGCCGGATTAGCATACAGGCCAGTGCACAGCATATAGACAGAAGCAGTGCAAGTGAAGCTGGTTTATGAAATACACGAGGACCCAAGTTGTATAGTGGTGGATTAGGTGGCCTTTTAGTTTACATGTAGTTCTGGGGAGTTAAACCTTGTAGTTTAAGATGGATCTATGCTTTTGTATTGTTACGCCAAATTCTGACCCAACACACAATCTGAATGTTGCAGCAAGCTTTGCAGAGCGTGTGTACCAATTGTAGCCTCAGTTTCCTGATCTTTAAATGACAGGAGAGGCACACGGTGCATGTTGTGCATTCAGAAATGCTCTTCTGCATGCCAGCAACACAGTTACTTAAATCACCTTTCTTCTCCATTCTGATGCTCGGTTTGAACAGCAGGTCCTCGCAGCCATGTCTACATGCTTAATGCATTGAGTTGCTGCCTTGTGATTGACTAATTAGATATTTGTGTTAATGAGCAGTTGAACAGGTGTATCTATTAATCAACCATATATACATGCCTTTCATAAAGCTATTAGTGACGGCTAATAAAGTATATCTCATCAAAGTGCTACTAAGATTGTTTTACTGCAGTCTGCGCAGCAACACATTCCCAGACAGACGGCTCACAAGAGTGATGGTGGGCTGCAAGTTAACATTGCTTACTCACTCAAAGAAGCCAAAAGTGGATCTATAAATCATAAAGTGAATTTGAAGAAAGTGTGTCTTGTCGATTTTAGCTTTGATGTAGGGAGTGTGGAGGGGAGGAGGCCGTGTGGGTAGCATGTGGGAGGCTACCACGGCCTCGGTTCCGGGGTTGTGAGAGAGAAAAGCTTTTTTTCCTCAGCACGTCTGTTCTATGTATGGAAATCAAATTCTCCTGCACCTTTTGTGCCCCAGAAACAAAACAAAGACAGAAGCCCGAAGCGTAGCCACCCATGTATTCCTGCAACTTCACAGTGACTCAGTGTTTTTCTGATGCCGAGGGTGGAAGCGCATGAGTGTACGTTTGTGTGTTGAAGAGCGATCGTCTCTGCAGTTTGTCCTTCATTTACAACAAATGGCTGCACCATTTGAAGGCCATTAGTCACGTTCATTTCATCCAAAATGGCCAGAAGTCAGAAATGTGTGTAAGCGGCGATGCTTCATCACCCACACAAACTTCCTGACCTTGTGAATGTCACTGTGACAGTGGCTGACCTTTTCCCATCTTATGAGCCTCACTGTGAATGAGCAATTAGCAAAAGTCAAACAGTCACCCTCTAAAAACGGACTTTATCAGCCTGTCTGGGCTCTCTGTCTGTGGCTGTGTGTCTCTTCCTCTGTCTTCAGCATGTTTATCATCTTACTTTACCTTCGCTGCAAAAAGTTTATCCCCCACTGTGATCTGACCTGAAGTCTCTCCGCTCAGTAGATTGTTTCCTCTGTGCACTCAACAGAGACCAGTTAGAGAGAGAACACACTGTCCATTTCCTCCGTCATCCCTCTTTTTTCCAATTCTCTCTCTCCCTAACCGACCCCTACTTTCTTTAACCTCTCCATTCAACTCTGTCTTCTCATTCTGCTCCGTTTGCCTTAATGGCAGTCTGAGGCTCACAGGCTGAATGAGCCACTTTCTTTGGTAAAATGTGACCACTGTTCTCTCTGTCCTTCACTTTGCTGCCTCACTGCCATCCAACCCTCTCTGAAAGCACTGGATTTACATCTGATAATGATGTGGTTTTCAAAGATGAATAAAATCTCTGATTTACTGAAGATAGTTCTGGTTATACTGAGCTAGAAAACATTCAAATATTCGTTTTCTTTCACAGACCCTACATGGGCCGTTTTCCAGCGAATAACTTTTCAACACCCATTTTTATTGCCTTGTCATTCCTTTATTCTTTTGTTTTAGTATATTTTATCAGCAGCGGCTCTGTCTTTATTTTATTTCTTTTATTGCATCATTTTTCTCTGCCTTCGTTCCATTACATCGATCTAAAATCTCATTATACGTCATTTTATTGTGTTGTTTTATGCCTGTACTCTCATTGTGCCGACCGCAGCACTGTCTTTAAAGACACTAATTAAATAACATTTATTATTATTGTATCATTATCACACATAGGCTTGGACCGTTGCCCAGTCTGGTTGGAGAGAGAAGGTGAAGACAAATTCTCAGAGGAGAGATTATCTAATTCTTCTAGAAACAACACCTCCGCTGTCTGCCGCCACTGAAACAGCAACACACACACACACACACACACACACACACACACACGCCTACAGGCACATACACAAAGGCAGTCAAACAGATTTCATGCACAAATGTAAACACAAACACACAAGCACCACATGTGCAAACACACCCTTCTGTCCACACACAAACTCAACCGATGCGCTCACATAACTCCACGGGGACATGATGGCAAATTCACTTTAAGGTCCCCATGTAATAAAACTCACCACAGGGAAAACTGGATTACGGTCGGATGATTTATGGTCACCATGTCTGCAAAAATATAATAGAATATCTGCACATATGCCACACAGTCACACTCAGATATAAAGCATGAGCACTTTTTAACTGAAGAGGAACCAGTTGACGTTACCGTACATCATAGAGTCGA
Source organism: Serranus cabrilla (assembly GCA_903364295.1). Classification (NCBI taxonomy): domain Eukaryota; kingdom Metazoa; phylum Chordata; class Actinopteri; order Perciformes; family Serranidae; genus Serranus; species Serranus cabrilla. Next base: position 83,495 of record CAFUXE010000564.1, on the reverse strand, counting down.
AGATTTTTCAGAGATAATTATGCTGTGATCCCACTTCATGTCTGAACTCCAGGAGACTTAGAGTACCAGCTCTGTTTGAGTATGTGGGTTCAGGCAGCGTACTCAGGACATAATGCACAGCACTGTGCTCGCTGCAGCACACACACTACCTGACAGCCTTTGCAACAGGGCACTGTGGTTCAACCTTTGTGCTCAGCTCACTTGTGCCTGAGCACCGCTGTAATCAGCCCTGCCTCCATCCCAGCATGAGATCTGAGCTCTGCTTATTCTTGTTCTGTACTGCTACACTTCAAGTCAAGTGAAAGACCAGTCATCTAAAAAGAGGCAAATATGTTGGACATATGAGCCGATATATAAAGCACCAAAAAATACATTTTTATCAATATTCATACGAACTTCAACCAGATGTTCAAACCTCTTGTCCATGAGCAGATGAACTCTTGGTTCCTATATGAAACTGTTCAAAACAAGACCTGCAGACTGTCTTGAGTTACAGGATCATGATTTCTGCCATCTAGCTTCATTATATTAGAGGGAAGGCAGCGACTGGGCGGCCTCAAGAGATTAACAGTTGCCTATTGAAGAAAAACACAAAGTCCACAAAATTCGCTGAAACTGGTCAAAGCTGAAGGCAAAATAGTTTTATTCTTTAATTTGTCCTCCCATTACTGGTAAAAACTTTCCCCGATTCCTAGAATGAGCTTTTTCTGCCTTGATACAGAGGCGGTTACGTGGCCTAAGTGTGGCACTTATTAGATATCAGGTCTTACGGGCGGGGCTTCCTGAAACCTGGGATTCTTTAGAACAATCTGTTGAAATGTTTTTCCGACAGTCAGGACGATTTCCTCAACCCCTACTCCACCTGTGCTGAGTAAGCAGTTTGTCACGGCCCACCCAGTTTCTTTAACCCTTTTATTTCCTTCAGTTTTATGTTGTCTTTGCATACTTTTTGTTTGTGATAATTATGTAATGTGTATACTTTGATTGATTGATTACTTACATTTGATTACTTCTGCATATTTTTGATATAGAATCATAATATAAAGAACGTTTTTCTCTCTATGGTCGATATCTCCAGCACTAGTCAACTCTCTCCAAAACAATCTAGATTGACAAAAAGCGCTACAGGTAAGAGGGAAAATGTGTATTTTTTAATTAAAGTTGAACTGTCCCTTTAAAAGCACACCGTTGTTAATGAAAAGTGACAGAAATAGATGTGTAAAGAATGAAAAAAGAAGCGCTTGGCTTACTTCCTCACCTCCACACAGCTGACCAATCACAGCGAGACGTGGGTGTAAATGTCACTTCTGACAAAGTACACTGGAAACTTAAGTTCTTCCTTGGCACAAGTTATTAAAATCACTCCCCAGTCCCTGTTGTGCTGACTCTGGTGTATCCCTGTGAGGAGTGACGAGGACGGAAGTCAACTCTTTACATATTCTGCATTCACATAATAATCTACTTCCCATGAGCTGGCAGACTGAAGTAGTGCTGCACCCTGAATACTGCAGTGCATCACAGTGGTGTGTAAATTATTTGTGTTTTGCAGGAAGTTTTCTGTGCTTACCAGGGACAGAAACTATCTAGGTGTTTGAAGCTGTATAGCAGCTGTTAATCCCAGTTTTGGACCATCTCATCGTTTAGTTTGATGACTTTCTTGTTGAATGACACTTTGTTGATATTCCTGGCTTTACATTATTCGAGTTGTCTGGCCTGGATCTCTGTCTTTTGTCCCTTCACTTGGATAATCAAGACTTTGCACTGTGGTCTGTTCAGTCACTGTCTTGATTGTCTTACATAAACATGACTTACACTTAAACAGTGCTCATGCTGAGGAGTGCCTCAGGCTGAAATGTATCAACAATGATATTTTAATGAAATATGACGATGCAATGCTTTGATGGTCCGTCCCATTCTCATGAACGCCATAATTCAGGATTTCCTTGAGGGAATTTCTTCAAATTTGGCATAAAGGTCCACTTAGACTCAAAGATGAACAGATTTGAATGTGGAGATCAAAGATCGCTGTCATTTCACAAAACACAGTTCTGTCAGTAACTCAAGAATTCAGGTGCTACTTTTGACAAACTTTCACACAAATCTCACTGTGACATCAACACTTCTCTGGCTGTTAATCAGTGCCTTAACTTGGGAACACAAGGGGAAACATTTGGTTGGTTACTGAACTGGAGACACCAAACTGCAGTGATTTTTTTCTGACAATCTTCTGAGCTGCTGTGTTGAAGATGTGTGTGAAGAAGCCACGTTTTAGAATTTGAATCTTCTTTGCAACAGCATCCAGATTTGAAGCATTTGATCGTTTCTCAATAATAACCAGTGACAACCCATTTGAGTGTTTGTTAAATGTCCCATATGAGGGTTTTCTGGTTCGCAGTGCAGATCGGGGGGTTCTATATGTACGGTTCATGGTTGCTAAGAAAAAGGCTGCAGTTTCACTAAATTTAGGCTACAAAACTACTGAGCTAGGTTTAGGGCAAAATGTTCCTAGTAAGGCGTTATAAAAGACAGTTTAAACAGTAAATAAATGTACGTAAATGTCGGAAGTGAAGTAGTTACGAGGGTGACGTGAACACCTGAAGTGACGTAGTAACGTAAAAACGTGATGGATGGAAGCTAGTCTCAAACGTTAATATCGGTCGTATTTTGCTGCCTGTGCAAACGACCTAAAGGGTCGTTTTTGAGGGGAGAAACGGGCAGTAACGGTTCATAATCCTTAAACAACATGTGGAACATCTGTGGAAACACATAAATATTTCTATGCAGGATATTGACAGACTCGAATGCTGTAATGAATGTTTCCTTTGGCAGGTGT
>CAFUXE010000564.1:67412-80607 GCA_903364295.1 Serranus cabrilla | reverse complement strand
TGCCTTTAATTTTAGATTCATCGGACCAAAAGAAAATCACTGCTGTTAAAATGAGGCTGGGATTATTATGATTGATTATTATGTTAATTTGGCTCTCTTTGCTCTTAATAAGATGAACCTGTGCCTTTGGATATTGTTTAAATATTCAATTTTACGCAGAGTCTTAGGCTAATCTTTAGGATTAAAGGAATGTGTTTGGATCTTTGTCTTGGAGAAAAGTGCATTCTGCTGTGAAAGCTTACACTGGGAACTAATTACCAGCATCAGATATTTATTATTTATTATTCATTTTAACAGTCTTACGTCTGAGTCTGATGCAAACATGAGGAAAATACTGCAAAACACCTTTTGAGCTTGTGCTAGCTTTATTGGAGCAAGTGAAAAGATTTTTCATTGTAATCTTAGTTTTCAACAAGTTTAAATTTGGGGAAAGTCACAGTGACAATACTTTAAAAGATTGAAAAAGATACAATGAATAGGCTAGTGATATTGTATAGTACTTTGTCTTTCTACTGTCCAAACAACACAACACAGGAACAGTTAAGAGTGATTGCCTTTAGCTGTATCGTAATTTACCAGAAAACATAAAAATCATAGTTGTAAAACCCAGTTTCTGTCCTGAAAGCTATAGGATGGAGCTCATAATATCATTTCTTTTTACAGTCTTTACAAATGCACCATCTAACTGCCTCTTTATGGACAAAGTGGTTTGCATTCTTTATAATGCACATGGGGGCTGTTTGCATCGGTAACAATAAATTGCGGGGGTTGATATTGTGGAGGGAATGTTTATGAATTCAAACTGCAGTTTAATAACACCAACTCATTTCTGTTGCCTGGCAGGGCCGAAGTCATTCTAGGAAACATTATCAAGAAGAAATGCTGGAGGTAATGAAGACATGAATGTGTGTGATGGCTTCATCATTGTTGTGATGAGAGAGAAAGACGACGTGTGTATCTGTAGAAAGAGACGGTGATAGAGGTGTGTGTGATGCATGTGTGTCAGAAAGGTAAAGGAGATGGGTGATTTCTGCATTTTCAGGTTTTTGATTTTAATTTTTCAAATCGGACCACATTCCTAATGTGTGTATCTACACACACAGGCACGCACAGACACATTGCATCACGGTGCAGCAGCATGATACAGTTACTGTATAACAGTCTGCCTGCAGGCTTTTTCTGTTTCCACAGATTTCAAATATTCCCTTTGTAGAGTTATTTAAACATGCTCAGTCTTTCTTCTTTATTATTGATCATCTCTGTGGGAAACAGGGGAGCCAGACTACCAGTCGCATCAAAGGAAGTAACTGATAGTAATAACATCAGCCTCTCCGAACAATGATCTGCTTCTGCCTTCTCGCTGTGTTGTCACACGTCATTGTGAAGTTTAAAGTAATAATCTTGAAGATTGTCATCTAAATAAATCTGTTGCTGAATGGTGATTGAACCTGTGATCCACTGATGAAAGTGATTCCACGTGCAGAACCGGGTGGCTGCAGCGACGTACCCGGTAAAAATTAGTGACAGTTTTGACAACAGACTCGCTTTTCAACACGTGTTTGAAGTGACTAACTGACTTCGGGTAATGACTGCAGATAATGAAACTTCAAGTTTCACACAGACCGCACAGTTTGGATCCATAAGTACACAGAACTCTTTGAGATTCTACAACCACCCATTAAAAAAAGTTGGGACGTGGTCTTAAATTTTAATAAAACAGGATGGGATCATTTGCTTTGTCACATAGATTTAAATGAAGTTTTTTGAAAAGGCAGTTTATTTTATCTCCAGAAGAAAACTTTTTTCATGTAAACTTATATACGCTGAATTCTGAATATGTTGAATTCTGTTTTTTTTTTTACGTCACAGTGTACCAGCTGCTTTGAAATCAGAGCTGTAAATTTAATGAAGTGTCAGTAATAATAATAATAATGAATTGAATGACTAGAATACACAGCAGGCACCGATTTGTCACATGTGACTCAAGTCGCTGTTGGAAACGTAATTACCAACTATTTAAACACCATCTGATGAAAAAAAGAGTTTATCCTTTAATGCTATGAGCACAGAGTTACCAGGTTAGCTTTGTGATGATGCAGAATGGGTGAGAGGTTTAATGACTTAACAGAGCACCTGACGTGTAATGACGGGGTGTCATCAAAGTCTCTGAAGCGAGATGTGGGAGGCATGCTCACACACAGTTGAAACTGCTTTAGACGAAGAGAATACACTGAACAAGAACAAAGCATTATGTGTCGCTGACTTTCTGCATCTTTCTCTGTGCTTTCTCAGGCGGTCCAGTTTGGTCATCACAACTAAACTCTACTGGGGAGGAAAGTAAGTATCAAACTCTCTGAACCATCATTTCCTGCCTGAGGACAGATTGTGAAAAGTTAGTTAGTTTTTCATCATAAAACAATGACAATGACAGGGATGGATGATCAGTCGGAACTATGAGGGAACTCACACGTTCTTGAGGATGACTTTAGATTCAGGTCATGTCTGGATCGAATGAGTGGTTCCACCTGGTGATATATGATTTAACACACAGCTTGGTGAGAAGCGTGTGAGGCTGCAGAGGATTTAAAGTAGAACTGAGGTCTGTGAAACAGTCTGGTGTGGCCCTGAAGGTTTTCAAGGTGTTGCAAAAGAAAGTGGGTTATAAATAGTTTTGTCCATGTAGACGAGCTGTTAAGAATCTAGCTATCCATCTATGTTATAGTCTTTATTTTACTAAGGAAACAGACCTGAGAAGATATACAGCATCACAGAAAGACAACACACAGAAACATTAATAAAGCATTCTCAAACATTATTGAAGATATCAGAGAGTAAAACTTATTAAAACTTCCAAACTGAAACAAAAGATGTTGTGATTTGGGGTTTTTAGTCACCAAAGGAAACTACAAATCAAATCCAAATGGGTAACATCACATCTCCCTCACATGCTTCAGCTGTCTGCAGCTGTATTTCAAAGACAATATAAGTTCAGCTCCCAACACTACAGTATTTCTCTGTACCAAATCTGAACAACGTCACATACAATAACCAACTGAACAACCTATAAAATCTGCTGAGTCCGGAGAAAGAAACAGGAGGGGATGAAGAATTCAGTTTTATAGCGCGCACACACACTCCTTAGAAGACACTGTCCAACTGGCTCTGGTGATAAGAATGAAGCTGTCCCTGAGCACTCCTTCATCCCTGTGAGGAACTTCAGTCGTCCACCTCTCTCCTCCAGAGTTTGGATGCATGACAGTGCTGAACAGTTGAATGTGCACTGACCCATTTACATAAAACTGCCCGACACACACTTTCTCACAGCACCAGCCGGGTCGAAAAAGGGTTTTTAAATTACTTTTAGTCTGCTTGATAAGTGATGATTAAAAGTTGATTAAGTGCCATAAAGTTCAGATAATATTAGAGTTATTTTAATGCACTGACAGCCGCAACACACACACACACACAAGAATAAAACGGATCAAACGCCCACTCATACTGTCATTTATATTGTTAGTGACATGACACATTAAAAGAACGAGGTGACAACATCACAATAAGAACTATCTCTTTTTACAGCATTGTTTGATGGATAAAATGAACACAAAGAACTTTGGCCCAAAACCCAAAGTGCACTAATGGCTGAAAAAGATTGACAGTGTAGCTCATCATTGCTTTGTGTTTGTTCCATCAGAGCAGAGACGGAGAGAGGACTGTCCAGGAAACATATTATTGAAGGTAAGACATGCAAACACACCGACAAACACACAAAACATCAGCTTACAACAACTTTAATCCTCTGAACCCAAAGCCTTTTCAGACTGTTTTTTGTTCATTTTACATTTTACTCACTGTGGCAGTGTAACACATTGACATTAAAAAGTTTATTTATAAAAAAAGTTGAAATTATATATACAACACTTTTCCAAGTGTCATGAATATTTATGGCATATACATCATTTGACTACTGGATTTGCATTTTTACCACCTTTACTTCCAGCCACTCCTCTCCTGTCCCTTCATCTCTGCTCTGTGTAAACAGTCTGCAGTAACCATTCCTCTCAGCAAAATTAATCTCGGCTTCTCAGTGTCACATAGGAGTGCTTTATGATATATTTTTTACAGTATATTGTTAGTGCATGTTTAAATGAAACATGTAGAATAAAGTGATTTTGACAGAAATATCCAAATCGATGATCTGCTTAAAGACTCATAATGCCGGTTTTTACTGTTTCTTTCTACAATAAATGTGTGTTTTTTGGTGAACTTTTAAAGAAAACTTACATTTCAGGGGTTCAGAGGGTTAAACAGTTGTTTTCTCCTACACAGTGCTCGTCAGTCGACCCTCTCAGCCTTTGCATCTCTCTGTGTCTCTCAGGTCTAAAAGGCTCTCTACAAAGGATGCAACTGGAATATGTAGATGTAGTTTTTGCCAACCGCCCTGACAGTAATACTCCCATGGAGGGTGAGTCGGCCAATCAGCATTCAGCTTTGTACAGAAAGTAACCAGTCATGTCCTTTGTGTTCTTGTATCATTTGTCTTGAAGTCGGTGTCTGAGTTTTTCATGTAGATGAAGAGAATGTATATCTGTGTCTGTGTTCTTCAGTATGGCTGTGGAGCAGGCAGTCCTCTATAAGTCACTATCAAGAAGTTGTTTATTGACGTGTGTTGGTCCCTCATTAGTTGTCATAAATGAATTGTGCGCTATTTCCAGCCAGGCTCCCTTCAAAGCCACCAGGCCTCTTTAGACAGAAACAATCATTTTAACTCATCCTTTAAAACACCAAAGTCCCACAATAACACAAACAAACTAAACCATCGAGGCAGCAATACACCAGCAACTCCTGTGTTTTTTGAAGTTTTTATCCAAAGGAGTCGGGTGGCTTTGCAGGGAGCATAGATAATGTATTCAGCACCCTGTCAGAGAGGATTGTCTGACAACAAGCTAAAGGGCTGAAACTATTCCAAATATTGCTTAAACATAAACTGATACTGATTTATTTTAAGTGGGCCTTTTCTTCAGTGGCTTAAATATGTTTTGCTGCTATCCTGTCCACAGCAGTATGTAGCTGAGGTTCAATATCCCTGTTTGTTTCTACAAACTGAGGACATGCAGACCGTCAGTCACTGTAGATAATGCACTGACTGTGGATGGATAAGGACCTCATACAAACCCACTTTAAAAAAAATTCTAGATAATCTAATTATAATTCATCCAAGTCAAAAAACTAAAGGCATCTGCAAAACCAAATGAATCAAGTAAAATGTTTGTAACAGAGATTAGACATTATCCATATCCTAGACTGATGTGCTACTAATAATGCATATAACTGACAAGTAATTAGAGTTTATGTTTTAATTGATTGGACAGTTTCCATATGATTGATAGTGTGAAAGCAAAGTTCATTCACTGATATTGTGGAATATATCTCTGGAAAATCATAATTTAGTATAGAGTGTAGGATCCAATACTACACACACACACACACACACCTTTATTTTATACTTTTCTTGCTCTCTCCTCTTTATAGATTTCTACTGTCCTGCTAACTCAGCCTATTTTTGCTCACCGTCTGCACTCACTGTTCATTTCCTCTCTAATTCCTTCTGCTGGTGGATCTATTGTTCTTCCTTCCTGAAACTTGTTTTCCACTCCCTCCTCTTCTTCTCTTTCTTTTTATATTGGCCGGAAATTGAGGCAAGTAGCATTTAAATGTGAGCGCAGTGTGCACAATCACAGCGTGTCGCTGGGGAGGAGGCGGAGGCAGGAGGAACCAGAGACAGGGAAGAGGCAGAATTGTTGACTTTGTTTAATACCGTGTTATTTCCATCGACAGGATGGTATTTACCAAACTGTAGGGAAAATAAAAAGTCAAGTCTTTTAAGGACGTCTTGATTATACGCTCTTGGAGATCTCTTCCTTCTACTTTCTTTTTTTACTTGTGATTCTGTGTAACCTTTTTCTTCCTGTCCTCATATTCTGCTGTCTTGCCAAGAGCCAGTTAAGCTGAGTGCAGAACGAGAGTCCTGCCACAGTCGGGGCCTGCAGTGTAATTGGAGTGAGTGCAGGGCGATGATGAATAACCTTAATGACAGTCCTAATCTCAGTTTTTGTTGGCCCTGACTGCCGTTGGCTCGTGCAGTCAGCGGTGTTGGAGCTAATTGCATCATTAAAAATGCAGCGGCTCAAGTGTGATCAGACGGGCTTTTCCTATGTGAGCTTGTTAGTTTGTTGATGAGACGGGTGATGAGCCATCAGCAGGTAAGAGAGACTGGAGGAGGCAGGTGGCCTCGGAGGACGTTTTTTACCTTATCAGTGCATCATAAAACTGGAGCAAAATGGAAACATTTTTTGTGCTCACAAAGCCAACATTTCCCTCAGGTCATGCTTTTTAACTGTCTTAGTCTTTCTTGTTTCTTTGCTGTTTTTGAGTCCATTTATAACCGTATGATATCTCATTGTCTCAATCTCATTTTTCTTTTGTGTTTGACTGTTTGTTTTCTGGGTTTCATCCATCTTTGTCTCTCTTTGGCATTGTTTCCTGATGAGACTCGGTGAAAGACGATTCCGATTATGTCGCCCGCCTCTGGCCCAGTCGCTTTAAGTGTGTGCCTGATTTTCTTTGTCCTCATATTTTCTGAAATCACTTCCCCTTTCAGTGCGAGCCCTGTTTTTTACTTTGTTCATGTGAATTACATGATCAAGTGTTATGGAATTCACTCATGTATATCATAAAGAAACCATGTTGTAAAGGACCCTGTGGTTTGTAGTAACTTTGAATTAAGTCTGAATGGATTTAATTCCATCTTATGAGTAAGACTGAAGTTCCCTGGTGGCTTTTTTCAGGTAGTTGCACAATTGATAAATTGATTGTAATTTCAGAGCACACATAATAGTCTCTCCTACATCTATTCTCAGTCATTAAGCTATAATTAAATCCATTTAATTTAAAAATGAATGCTTTACCTCAACTGAGTGAATAATGACGTTCATTCCTCTGAATCCTGGGAACAACTGCTTCAAGAGGAGAGGGAAACACGCTGAGGAATATCTTTTTCTTTGCACACAACAAGGCTTTTACTGTGTGACTCGTCGGAGTCTCAGGAGCATCGGCCTCAAAGACTCAAACGTTTTGTTGAATGAATCTTGAAAGTGTTTAAAGCTGATCCAGCAGGGACGGATGTGTTCCGTTTGTTTAGAGAGCAGAGCTGAGTGTGGTGAGAGGAGCATGTTACTGCTGTTTGTCTGTTAGCAGCACTGTACAGGGTGGAGACTGTTTACTGATGTGTGTATCTCTGCAGAGATTGTTCGGGCCATGACCTATGTGATCAACCAGGGCATGGCCATGTACTGGGGGACGTCCCGGTGGACGGCCATGGAGATCATGGTAAGCTGCCAGGAGCTTTTTGTGTCATTTCTATGTTATCGCCAGATCAAGTAAAAGTTCAAAAGTATTTGCATCAAAAATATAGTTAAAGTACCACAAGTAAAAGTACTCATTATGCAGAATGGACCATTTTATTTTTTATTTTAAATGTTTATGTTTGTTATGTTTAATTTCTGTATATACTGCTCTGTAGTGTAATCTATAATAATATATCATTTTTAGTTGAATATATTTTGTAATAATAATTTGAATCTGCAAAGTAACTACATTTATTTTAAAAATTAAACATTTTACATTTTGAAAAACATACTTAAATCTGTACTTAAGTGCAGCGCATGAGTGAATATACTTTTGAAGTTACTTTCCATCATAAAATAACATAAATACATGTAATAACCGTTTTTACAGGAAGTGTTTAATGATAGCAGTTGTATTCTGTATCTAATAAATGCTCATACAAATCACTACAACTACTAATATTTTCAAACATCAGAATTCATGATTATTCTGGGAAATAAATAGCTGTTTTTTAAGTACATATTTACATTTTTCAATGATTACTCTGCAGTTATTATATAAATACAGTGCCACAGTGCAAAAAGTTTTTAAATAATTTTCCATGATAAGTTTTTGGAGCAAAAAAAGAAAGAAAAGAATATGTACTTATTCAAGTGGATCATTGAGTTTCTCAGTAAACTTGGACCCGAGCTAGTAAAGTTTCTAAAGAACACTTTTAATTAACGTCAATTTCGTTTTAGACTAATACCTGTAATTGAGTTGCTGTACTGCACTTTTAAACCTGCCTCAGCTACAGAGAAGTAAAGAAATGAATGTGTTCTTGTGATTCAGTGTCTGGGGAAAGTTTCACGCTGCTTTGGCAGATTAGATTTCATATCCCACTGACAAGAGGAACAGAAAATAGACCCTTTGCTTGGCAGAAACTCTGATTAAAACCTTTTATTTGTCCTCAAAGGAATACTGACTCAATGATGCATGGAACAAACTCTCAAGAAGTTATAGATATACTGGTTATGTTCTATATCTTAAATTCATCAGAACCACGCTGAAAACCATTGCTCATGCACAATCCTGATGATGATGAAAGAGAAGCAGGAATGAAAGTTTGAAGAAAAACATTCTTCTTCCTGTCAGAAACGCTCGACTTCCTGTTCCAACTCCTGCTCCAGTAATGAATATATACAGGGAGCATGAAGCCACATTATGAAACAAACACATGCCTAAAGTGACATTTAAGGACCTAACACCCATTCTCTCGTCTCTCTGATCTCTTTCTCACCCTCCCTCCCCCTCTGAGTGCAGCGCCATGTGTTGACATCCTCTTGCTGTGATCACGGTGAAAAGGAGCAGATATCTTGTAGAACACAAGCCCACATGAAAGCTGTGTAATTTAGATAGCATCAATAATGAAGGGGGGGTGAACACGTCTTCTCAGTGTACGTGACAAGGCGGCAGTACAGTTCACACACACACCGGCTCGAGGCACATGTCACGGGTTGCAGCACAGAAGGGCAACGTGTAATTTGTAAGCTGAGTGATTGCATTGCTCTGACATTATGCTCGCGTTACGCTGAATATTCCCCCCTCTTCTCCTGCTCCGTCGTCCTGACATGTGTTTCACAGCAGGAGACCTACAAAATAAAAGCGTGGGGAATGTTTAAAGAAGCAGAAAGCCAAATATATCTGTGCGTTTCCCCTGGCGTGTGTTCTTGAAGGACACATGGAAATCCAGATAAGACGCCATAGAAGGAGATTTGAATATGATGCCTTGGAGAGTTGCTATATGGAATATTGATTGGGTGACTTACTGTGAGCTGTGCATTTGAATTTGTGCCACGCTCCTACAAGCTGATTAACACCCTCCCTCCCTCTCTGCTCTCTTTAACCCATCACTTTTTATTTCTCCTAACTTCTGCTCTCCCCTTCCATCATCCTGGTTTTCTCTCTTTTAATCACCATAAAAAGCAAATAAACAATGTGGAGGATACTGCAGTGAAATCCAGCATCATAACAGCCATTCATTCATTCTTTTTCCTCCTTTTTCTTCATTTCTAGGAGGCGTATTCTGTAGCAAGACAGTTTAATCTGATCCCTCCGGTGTGCGAGCAGGCAGAGTATCATCTCTTCCAGAGGGAGAAAGTAGAAGTGCAGCTGCCCGAACTTTACCACAAGATAGGCAAGTATTCTGTGTGTGATGTGTCAAACTAGCATAAACATCCTATGGTCAGAACATTCTCAGTTTATCATAGATGAGTTACATTAAACACAAATAATTTGAGTTGCTCATTCTCTCTGAGTTGTAATCTTTTTTTAAACCTTCTCATACATTTTCACCTTCCTGGCTCTGTTCTCGCACATTTTTTCACACCTCCTCTGTCGACACATCTCACTAAAACTCCTCACGTTTAAATCCTTATGGTCTCCATGGTGACAGGAGTCGGGGCGATGACGTGGTCACCGCTGGCGTGCGGCATCATCACAGGAAAATATGAAAATGGCATTCCTGAATCTTCCAGGGCTTCCATGAAGGTAGGCAAGCTTCACTTCATCAGGATTTATTTTCATGTAAAAACATGAAGTGACAGCTGTGATTCATAACATGCAGCTTCTTATATATACTTCAGTTATTGTCAATGTGAAGGTGGATATTAAGGCATGGAGCTTGTTTGTCTCCTTATGTCTCGTTGTTTCTTTGGTTTTAATTTACCCAGATTTTTTAACCTTGTGGTTCATGACATATATTTATTCAAATATTTGGCACAATATCACTGAAAACATCCCCTTTTTACCAAACCATTCCTGCTTCTACCTGGAGTCTTTTTTTCTTAAAACATGTGGAAAATTCGTCCAGTTGCAGTGAGAAAAATAAACAAATATTTTTTAAATGATCAAGCTAGTGCCTGCCTCTCTTTCTTGGCCCAGGATACACACACTTATTACTTGAAACTGTTCTCACTGTACCTGCAATTTTTTCCACCTGTTAAAAAAAAAAAAGATTTAGATTCTAGAAAATATAGCAATTAACAATAATGAATTAGAGAGGAAAGAAAAACACAAAATAATAAGCTAATTTCTTCCCTCAAATACTTTTCCACCTCTTACGGCTTTTTAAAACCCCTGCAAAAACGGTTGACACAGCAGAGAAATAAAGTAATCCACCCTGTACAAATAATAAAGGCAATAAAATCCCTAACAATGATCTTCAAAAATTGTCAAAATTCAAAACAGTCTGAAAAGGAAAACCCACTGTGGCCTTACCTGTGACAAGTAGTTGCAAATAAGCACTGCTCTCATTTTAGGGATCACAAGCCAAAAAGTTTAGGCAGCAGAGAAAGTGATGCCTGGGCGTTTGGGAGGAAAAGCTAATGCACAAGTTTTGGGGCCTTGTTTTAACCCCAGCAGTGTGTCTCAGTTCACCATCTAAAGGCCTTTGAATTAATAGAAATTATTATGCAGAGTAACTCACAATAGTCAACTGATAGTCTTGCTCATCACTGATGCATGAAGGCCCGTTAAAGTATGAACCTTAACACGAGTTGTGTGTGACAGCCAGCAGCAGGTGCAGTGGAGCTCAGGAGGACAATGGAGGTCAGAACAACAGCCTCTGGTCTGATAAGATACAGTAAATGAAATGGAAATTTGTCTCCTCAGCATCCTGGCAACACAATGTAAACAGGCAGCAAAGGGCAGCAGAGACAAAATATGTTTTTAACAGCAGCAGTGCTCGTGGATCCGGTGCCTGTTTGGGATGACCACAGCAGAAGAGCACAAATTACTTTTTGTGAGCAGTTTTTTCTGGCTGGTGGGACCTTGAGTCTCCTGTAATGAGCAGTAGGGGGGTGGGTGGGGTCACCACAAACCTGTGTGGTCCCTCCGGTTATGGATCGGCTGTATAGGGTTTTTTATTTCCAAAACAATTGCAACTGTTGTTGACCCGGCTGACCTGGTTCAGCATACCTAGTTGTCATACCGGGAGACGCTGTTAAAGGTGGAGATACTGTCCGTGACCTGCGGACCACGGTCAGTGTGTGTTTGCTGGTGCTGAAGTTCCTCAGTTTCCTGAGGAGAAAGAGCTGCAGCCTGGTCTGTGATGTGATTGTATGTGAGGGTCCACGCCAAAGCACGAGCTGTGGAATAAGATGGTAAATATCCAGGAGATACTGTATGTATGTTGGAGGGTTTATAGAAACAAAGTTATGAGAGACTCTAAAATCATGAAGTGTGAAAGGAACAGCAATGAAATATTGAGCCCAAACCCACAGTAGTTGATGAGACTATTGAGACTATATGAGACAGCTGCTTTGGAGCAGTAACTTGCACTATAGCACCATTTGAGATTAACAATCCAATGTATTTCTTAGCCTTCATTTCCTCCACACTTTTTTTCCCTTTTCTATTTTTTTTCTGTGCAAAACATACTGTAGCACATACAATCCACCTCCGCGTTTCTTTTTTTCTCCCAAGTCCGTGGAATCCCCATTCTGAAATCCTCATAATAAACACAAAGTGTGTGGTTCAGCGTCCTGACTACATTTTCTGGTGTTTGCATTCTTACAGTTAAAGAACTTAAAAATAGGTTAAATATGTTGTTATGTCTGTTGTCTCCCAAGTTTTTGAAATGTGTGTTGTGAACCAGATTTATATTAGAACAGATATAGCAGTTGATAGATATTATCGGCTGATATTTGCCTAAAAGTAATCAAACCCAACATTATGTTCTTGTCATCCCATCCCAACCTGTATCTGTGTGGCCTTGACATGTGTATAAGACACAGAGCATTACGAGTTACTAAAGTCTTTTCAAAATATAATCAGATGATGAATTCACTGTTCATGCAGTTGGTCATTTTATATCGAGCGCTCACAGTTTATCAGTACTTACAGCCTCGACCTTGTGAGTTTTCCCTCATCTATTACTTCACCTGTTCCCTTTCTCTCTCCCTCCTTATATAACTTTTTCTCTGCTCTCTAATCTATCTTTCTCATAACTTCCTCCCCCTTCCTCCCTCACTCAATGAATCTCTTTCCTCCCGACAGTCGTATCAGTGGTTGAAGGAGAAAATCGTCAGTGAGGATGGAAGGAAGCAACAAGCGAAGCTGAAGGAGCTGAACCACATTGCAGAGAAGCTGGGCTGCACTCTGCCTCAACTGGCTGTGGGTGAGACTTCACCTTCTTACAGCAAACACGGTGGAAGCCGCCTGAAGCAGGGCTTTGAAAACACAGCTGCTCAGGGCTGTCAGACAGCAAGTCTTTTTCAAGCAAGACGTGACCAAATTCACATCATCCTTTTACACAACGTCTGTGTTTGCTTATTGTCTCGCGGGTTTGATTTTCCCCCGCAGCTTCCTAACGACACAGCCCGTTCAAATCTATTTGTGCTTTGAGCTGCATCATTTTGCACAGATAAAATATCCAAGCTGCCTGGAAGGTACAAGTAAATGCATTCAACATTTAAAAATATGTGGTGAACTTTGGAAAGATGTCTGGCAGGGAGGCAGGGTTAACAACTGGTAGGAGATAAAGTAAAACAAACAAAACCTTTGTGATAAATAGTTGCATCCATGAAGAGCAAATAGAGGACAAGAGCAAAAGCTCAGGTTGATTTGTGGTGCTGTGAGACAGAAATAAGCAGCAGCACGCCATCAAGTGGGCTCTTTGTGAATATCAGCCTCTCTCTCTCTGCAGCATGGTGTCTAAGAAATGAAGGAGTGAGCTCAGTTCTTCTGGGAACATCCAACCCTGAACAGCTCACCGAGAACCTCGGGGCCATACAGGTGAGAACACACA
>CAFUXE010000564.1:18462-28983 GCA_903364295.1 Serranus cabrilla | reverse complement strand
TGTGTGTGTGTGTGTGTGTGGCTATAACGTGTCAGACAACCCATGCCATGAATCAGTCGGGCGAGGTCTGGCCTCTTATTACTCAGAGTCTGCCTTCATCTCTCCATTTTTTTTTTCCTTTTCTAATTCTTCTTACAAATTCCTCATTGGATCTTTCATCCTGTTAATTTCCTTCTCTCACCTTCCTTTTGCTCCTTTCTTCTCTGTCTGCGTATCTCTTTTTCATTCCTCAATCGTCCCTCGAGGGCCTTAAAGAGGTGTAAGAGACGTGTAAATGTGTGTGTGCTTTGCCTCGGCACTCGAGCAGTATCCTCTTCTCTTTTTCAAGTGTCACTAAGTGTTATTTTTAATGTCAAACTCCATTATCGTACCCCTGGTTCTTTCACTTTTTGTACCCTGGGAAGAGTTTCAGAATTTCAAAGAGAAGGTTAAAGGACTGAGAGACAGGACACTCTGAACTATGAGCTTAATAACGTGCAGTAGAGGAGGACGGAGACGCACTCTAACAGGAACAATCCAGGACATGCAGGAGTCGACGGGG
This sequence comes from Serranus cabrilla, assembly GCA_903364295.1. Lineage (NCBI taxonomy): Eukaryota > Metazoa > Chordata > Actinopteri > Perciformes > Serranidae > Serranus > Serranus cabrilla. The sequence goes on along the minus strand of CAFUXE010000564.1, from coordinate 28,442 downwards.
CACATTTTTTCCTGTTCTCTTTGCCGGGTTAACTTAATGTTGTTCACAGCAGCAGCAAGAAACTAAATTAAGCACATTCAGATAGATAACTGGAAAGTGAATCGCTCTGACACGAGGAAATAACACTAATCCATGACATCAAGGTTGTGTGTGTGTGTGAGAGAGAAGCCTCCGTCAGCAGATTTGGTTGACTGACTGTCTTTTCAAGGCGTGACTGGATGAAGATTGCGCGTGTGTACATGAATCTTTGAAAGAATGAGTGTGTGTGTATGTATGTGAGTGACTGGGCTCTCGTGTTTTTTTTTTCTCCCGAGCCTGTGACGTTCGCAGTAGCATGACTGATGCTGGTATGCGGGTCCTTGTGTGTGCAGCCGTGAGAAAGTTTGAAGGTGTGTGTGTGTGTATGTGTGTGTGTGCTAAAGGCAGTGCGGGGGATTAACAGCCATTTTGACAGTGCAGTGAGTTTTCTTAACCTTTATTTATCCAGGGAAAGGTTTCGCTGATCACGCTGTCTCTTTTCTCCAGCAACACCCTGCTCCTGCATTCAGCACTGATCCACACATTCACACCTGGAGAAGCTGCCCGCTACTAGAACAGAGCAGGTTTTGGTGCATTTCCAGCACCACATACTTTGCTCAAGGGCCTTCTTCTTTCACCTTTAGCATACAAGCACCCCTCCCTCGTCAGCAGTTAGGTTTTCCATTCAGATGTCTGCCTTTTTTTCTCATAAAACTCCCAACACACTGCTCTTTCAATTTGCATTTTCAGTTGACTTTCGTGTGTGTACACACTTGGAGCAGCCCGACATTTCAAGCGTGGTCTTGAAAATGTCGAACTTGCCAGAGTGGGCGTGCCTCACGTCCCTTTCCAACTTTTGATTGGCCTCCACTTTGAAAGCACCGAATCTCAGTGCACTTAATTTAACCGGTGGAATTTTATTTTTAGAACAGCACAAACTAGTCTGGGAGCGAGGGAGGGGAAAGGACTTTGTGAAAGGCTTTGAAAATCATTGACTGACCTCTGTGGTAGACCTATCTTCCTCTGAGTGTGTGTGTGTGTGAGAGAGATAGAGACCGAGGTAATCAGTGAGGGGGGGTGCTTGTAAATTACACAATTTAGTTCACTTAACTTCCTCATAACCTTAAAATGTGTTTGTGTGTGTGTGTGTGCATCATATTGACTCTGGAATTCACACACACATGCAGAAGCTCTTGTCATCAAAACATCCCATTGCAGGCAGAAACTGTTCTGTACTGAGAGGCAGAGGCCGTAAAAGAGAGCAAGGAGGCTGTGCAGGTGTGTCGTTCTCTTCCAGACACAAAGTGCAGAGAACAGAGATGTGCAGAGAGACACAAAGAAGCAGTGAAACAGGGAACAGAGATACGAGAGCAGAGAGAGATGACAACACAAATTGAGAAAGAATTAAGAGAACAAAGTGAGCACAAGAGAACAGGCTGACCAGAGGTGAAGTAAGGGATCTGCTGTTTTCACACTTAATTTGTTTCTGCTGCATTTTCAGTTTCCTTCCTTTCACATCCTTCAGCATCCCTGTCTCTTCTTGTGTTGCCTATTTCCATCATTCTTTCTCTTCCCTTTCTCCGTTCGAGCTCTGCCTTTGATATTCAAATGTAATTTTCTTTCGCATGAAACCGAAACATGCCTTTTAGTTACTTGAATGCTTGAGTGCAGTTCAGAAATGAATAACTTGTTGACATCTGTGTTATGTATCTGCCTTGTCTTCCTGGTAACCTGGTGATGAAAAAAACTCCTCAGTTACTGTTTTGTTTCTGCACATGCTCATCGGATTGATCTTTGTATCACTTCCTCTTATAAAGATGCAGTCACGGTGTGACTTAGCAGAAACACAGACTGTAAATACCGAGTATTTGTATCAGTTTGCATGTGTGCTTATTGAGAATGACTCAGCGCCTTATCACGTTCCTGACAGAAACTGGTGTGTGTGTGTGTGTGTGTGTGCCTGTAACCCCAGTGACCAGTAATTGCACTCACAGTACATGAAACTGAATACTTATATGCAGTATACCCCATTATAATATGAGGTTTCACTTCTCAAAGCTGTTGCAGTAATAACTCAGCAGGTCCACACACTCAGCTTCTCTGTTTTAGAGAGGACACATCTAATTCATGTGCTTTATTTAGAACAAACCTGAGGCACAGAAATTACCAGAACACGACCCCTGATACACACACACACACACATTTCCAGACAGACACACTCACCGATGTCTAACCTTTGACATGACATCCAATTAGTTCCCCGGAAAAAATCAATGAGCCCATTAACACTGTCAGGCTGTGCGTATGTGTTTGTGTGCATTCAAAATGTTTGCATGTGTGTGTAGCGTGCATGCATATGTGCATTGCTGTGTGCACGTGTGTGTGTGTGTCTGCCTCTCTGTCTGGCTGCCGTCCATGGCATAGCGTGCCAGTCTGCGATGCCCACATTTATGTGAGTGGTATGTCTGACCCAGAAAGGATTTGCCAGAGGCTCTATGGAAGACTGATGTAGAGAGACTGATGCACACACACACACTCACACACACACACACACACATAGAATGGGGGTTTGACCCACGCTTGTCGAGACAGTGGGGTTAAGGGAGGTTGTATCCGCATGATAATGTCATGCATTTCCACCACTTATTTACTTAACAGATGCTAACACATTAGCATGTTACAAAAGCATTGTTCTATTAGCAGAACTAGCCAGATGGCTTCTCAAAAATCACAAAAATGAGAAGCAAAGCAGTTAAGAAATAGCTTGACATTTTGGGAAATATGCTCTTTCATTTTCTAGCGAGAGTCAAGCGGGAGTCAGCTGAGAAGAATGATAGCACTCTCATGCCTGTATGCTAAAATATGAAGCTGAGTATGAAGCTAGCTTAGCTAATTTACACTGAAAACAGGGAAACAGCTAGCGTGGCTACCTCACTTGTTAACACATTATATTAACAGGATATTTAAGCTAAACACAATATTTAAACTTAACACATTATATTAACAGAATATTTAAGTTAAATACAATATATAAGCTAAACGACACAACAGCTAACAGCTGGTGGAAGCTTCATATTTACCGTACAGATATAAAAGTATTATCAGTCTTCTTATTTAATTCTCAGCAAGAATGCAAATAAGCACATTTCCCCAACCTGTGAATTGTGTAACCATCAAGCTACAGAGTGAAATCTTTACAGGATGTTCTGGATTAATTTGTGACTCATTAGTAACATTGGTGATCTTAGTGTCAGTAAACATAGAATTTTGATCATGTGCTTCTTGTTTCTATCTATTATTTACATGTTAGCATGTGACTTGTAGGCAGTGTGACTGATGTTGAGTGAGCACAGGTTTGGTCGTCTTGCTCCAGGGCACTTTCATGATCAACGTTTCTTAAAATAGTGAAACCGAGACTATTTAATAAGGTCATCATGCCACAGCCGCATGCTAGCTAAATGTGTCAGTGTACATTATGTTTTGACCACTGATCGGATCAGTTAGTTATTTTTTTAACAATGATTTTAACTTTGTGTTTCAGGGGTCGTGTGTTCTCACTAGACTTTGGGGCGATGCGAGTGTGTGACCTGGAATTTGACCGCGTCCGACGACTGACCACTCCCGCCAGCCCTCTACCCGCGCCCACAACAAACCCGAACCCCACCCCCAGCTGTCACACAGTGTGGAAATACTACTGCAGAGACAACTTTGGCTGGAGGGAATACTCTGAGGTGAGCCATTATGTGTGTGTTTGTTTGCGTGTATGCTCTATGAACATGAGGCCAGACGCATTAACGCTGCCCACACTAATTGATTGTCTAGCCACTGTGATGGGATCGATTTAGACACACATACACACACACACGTACAAACCTAAACACCCCTTGTGGCGCAGCTGTCCCCAGACAATTGCAATTTATTTCACCAAATCGGTAAAGATTGACTGTTTTCTATCTGTGCGTGAATGTGATTTTGTGCCTCATGATGATGATGTTGTTATCAGCTTGTTATCTGAACGTTGCACCACACTTGACTGGCATTTCCCTCGCCACTCTCCCTTCCTCCTTCCACTGTTGAAGTCAACTGTATAACATGATAAACAATTGAGTCTAATCTCTTCTTTGTGTCACTGTCATCCTCTTCCTTTTCTACTTTTCTTCTTCCTCTTCCTCCTCTTCTCCTCCACAGCCGGTTGTGAAGCTCATAGAGGAGGCGAGTTCGAGGGGTCTTAAAGAGGTGCGATTCATCACGCTCCAGAACCAGTATATCCTCAACATCAGGGAGGGCTTCCAGCAGAACGCCGTCTTTGGGTTCAGGCGTCAGATCAAGAAGCGGCCAATGTTCATGTCCTCCGTGATGCTTACACCCCACCTACAGTAAGTCGAGATTTTTGACATTTGAGTTGACTTTTAGCCATGCTAACGTCCTCTTGGGGCGGCAATGTTGGTCTGCTGATCAGTCCACTGACTGTTGGAGGGGTTGTGAATATTTTGTAGAGACATTTATATTCCCCTCAGAGAGAACCTTTTGATTTAGGTCAATTTGTCCAATAGTTTGGTTTTTGGCCAGATACCTGCTGAACTAATGGTGCAATGTTAGCATGCTAACATGGTAAGTAGGTTAAACAACCTGCAAAACGTCATCATGTTAACATTGTTGTTGTGAGCATGTTAGCATGCTGACGTTAGGCTGTAGACTGTTAGTCCCGAGCTGGCCAACAAGGAATTAAAAAAAATATATAGTGTTGGTAGTCAGTAGTATTAACTAGGGAGGCACAATAGGGATTTTTCAACAGATACCGATAACTGCTAAGATAACCGATAACTTCACATTTTTGTGTTTTAAAAAGCAGCGCATAACCTGTAGTCTATGCACACTCAAGGGTAAGAAAGGGTAAAATGTAGTGAGATGGACTGATGATTTAATCTTCCTCTTACCTAACCAAATATAAATCACTATTGTTAACACAAGATAAACCTATATGCAAATACTTCCCAAACATTCTTTGGCTTTGGATGATGGATGACGGGACAGAGCCGGAATCACTTGGTCGCCCCATTATGCCTCTGGGATGTTCAGACTGAAGGCAAAACGTCACAGAGGTGTAAATATTACAGCTTGAAAAGGCAGTCTGAACAGGCCTGCCGTCTCTTTCAGGCCCGCCCTCTTTCTATTGAAACCTCTGGCAGAGTCGTGCTGATCGTTTAGCACACTGATCTCAACCTTGTTAGAGAACATTTTGTACTTTGGATATGAAGCCACATTAAGTATTAGAACAAAGTCCTCTATTTTACATAAAGTTCTTAGCAACACATGCACAGTAACACACAAAAGCTTGGCTCCTCAGTATGTGATACAGCATCTCCCTGCAGCTCTCCGTGTTCTGGGAGTGTCCTGAGTCTCTGTTTGGAGACAGCCAGGAACACAGAGGTCGGTACACAATGCTAATGTCACACTCAGGGCTGAACACTTTAATAGCCTCTGAACACCACATTAACCTTTAATACATTTCCCTGCCGTTGCACGTTGGTAGCATGTGCTGAACACAGTCTCACTCCCAGCTTGGTCAGGAACCATTTAGCGTCAGTTTTGGACGTGCAGGGGTAGTCAGACAGACCAAAATTCACACTAAACTAGCCTATTTTGTAAAAAAAATAAAAATAAAAATAAAATAAAATTTGTAAGAATTTCACATGGGACACAAAGAGATATCTCCTGGGTCAAAGTCCTGTGTTTGTTGGAGCCATCAAGCAACCTGACTGCCAACCTCTTTGGACTTTTGCACGCCAAATACTACATCCCTCGACTTACTCAAGCAGTTAAGCACATGCAAAATGACGTTCCAACTATGAGTTGGGAATGAGAATGGTTCGTAAATTCATGTTAACACTAGATTGTTGGGGAATCAAACAGAGTCACAGGGACACAGGAGCTGTCCTGTGCAGAGTGAAGTGGGCCTGAATCAAACAGACGGAAAATGAGATAACGAGGCGAATGAGAGCAGATGATCTGAGAGGTACACAGAGAGGGGAGAGCGAACACGTAAAGGAGTGAAAGGCGATTCAAGACTTATCCACTGAAGTCATTTCAATTGGTGTTAAATCTTATTAAATCTGTGAATGAAATGAGATCTGTTCACTTTCTTTTCGAGGAAATAAGTGGATTTCAGGAATTTTCATCTTTTAGCTGCCACTTTCTCTTTATAGCGGTGAAGTGATCCGCCTCGCCGCACTCGCCTCAGTGATATACCCGAAACAAGCGATGCCAGATTGGAAACTAGTGGAGTCATCTCACCCCATTTGCAGAATTTTTCACTTCCTTTGCTGAACAGGCTGCCGTAGAGGTGTCCTGCCAGTGTCCCGCGCAGAGCGAACGCTAGTACGAGCTGTTCCTGCAGGGCCTTGGCAGCAGAGAGGAGACAAAATGGAGAGAAAGGAGATGGAGGAAAGACAGGAGTAAATTAGATGGAGGAAGAGGGAGACAGAGCAGGGATGAAGGGAGAAAGAGACAGCAAGTGAGCACAGTGAGAGGAAGTGAGAGCGGCCTAAATGGCTTCCAGACTGGGTGCACAGCAAAGTGGAGCTGAGCAGTGAAGGAGTGTGAAATGTGACTGCGGGGAGCTGGAATTTTGGATCGTGGGATTTTGTTCCTGGGACTTTTTTGTCCGTTTTTTTGTGTGCGGGAACACAAATGTGATCACACAGTCATAATATGGGAACAGAAAGCGTACAAATCTTAGCTTTAACACTTGTTTTTTTGGTAATATTTGAAAGCAAGTCAATGCAGTGTCTTCCAAAATGTGTGTGTATGAGGAACAGTCTGTGCTGGGCTTAGAGGTTGAGGTCATTAGCTTGATTGGCACTCTCCCCTGCTCCCTCCCTCCCTCTCCTTCTGTCATCTCTCGCTCCTGATGATGTTATTTCCAGCCATCTTCTCCCTCCCCAGTTATCTATCCTAATCCGTCTCCTTTTCACTCTCTTCTCCCCTCAACTCCATCACTCTCTTGTTATCTGTCCCTTTTCATTTCACACTTGTTTTCTGCAGCAGGCTGTGCTGTGATCTCTTCAAAGCACACGGGGGAATAGAAACATCGATTGCGGGGAGAGATCGAGACCGGACAGACATGATAAGAGAGAGAGAGAGAGAAGAGATGAGAAAAACTGTCACACTGACTCACACTGATCACACTCCCTTGACGACACACACACACATGCACACTCCCTTATGGCTGATCGGGCTAACAGCATTTACACTTAGAGAGCGATAACTTGACAGCCAAACCACTGGTATTGACTCAAATGCCAGACACAATGGCTTTTTTGTCATTTCCATGACAGCTCCGCAATTGGCTTTTTTTATTCTTCCTTCTCTTGTTCTCGTTCCCGTCTCTCCCTCACTCTGCCTCCCTGTTGTCTTGTTTGGCGTCTGGGTTTCATTTTCGCGCGGCCCTGCTGTTTTGTTTGGTCGGTGACGGCTGAAGGCTGCTGTGGAGCTGCTCCACTCGGCAGCGCAGTGATGTCATTGTTGACAGTTGGTGGAATATGAATTTGGAAGCAAAGACGAGTCGGTTCACTGCAGCAGACGGCGTTTTTGTTTTACGTTAGGATGCAGCTTTCATTGGAAACACGTGGGAATGAAGCTGCGGGAAGGAGAAGGCATAGGTAGCAGGCTGTAATGCACGGCCCGGGGTTGGTTAATTAATAGTCTGAGCTTTTTAATAAGGTGCAGCAGCTAACATTTAAACATGAAGCACCAAAGGAAACTCTTTTACCCTGATAAAGACATCCCAACGTCTGTTGTGTATGGCTAAAACGATTATTTTCATCATGAATTAATCTGCATATAATCTGTATATATAAATCATAAATCAAATAACATTTTAAATAAATATATTAATATTTTAAATCGATGGATTATTAAACTGTATGTGGTCACGGTTTTTATTTATAATGAAATATCAGACTGATATGTTTTTAGCTCAGTGACGCCGTAGCTGCAAATTACATAAATGTGCAAGATAATAACAATGTTCATCGTGGGAATTAAAGTAAATGCCTTGTAGGTAGCGCCTGGTTTTATGGGTGTATTCCATTCTTTGTAATTGGCCTCTAATTATAGGGAGAATAAATAATAATAAAAAATTATATTTTTTATAAAGCAGTTATCAGAACAAGGTTACAAATTGCTTACCATAAAAAAACAGCAACAACAACACATAGGTAATAAGGTTAGATTGTAGAATTAAATTAAAACCATTTAAATAAATTTGGTGAACTCAGTCAAAGTAGTTAGTTTGTTGTCTTGAGTTAATTAAATAATTTTTCTTGTTTTTCCCCAGAAAATAACACTCCATCTGAACCTGGATAATTATTATTATATATTAAACAAAACAGAAACACATTTTTGAACTGTTGAGCACTGACTTCCTTGAGCAACCTTCCTTCAAATTAACAATTACACCTAATTTATTTTCTCGAACAAATGATATAAAACTGTGACCCGTAAAATAAAGACCTGCCATTGGTCAAAAAACTGAACCGTGTGAATAATCTGCAGATTTGTATAAATATGTGTACTTTGTTTGCAATATGTCTGTGTTGCATTGTAGCAAACTCAACCTTTGCGTACTGAAGTAGGCAATCATGTGATTTAAATTGCATTTGTAATTGTGCTATTTTTTTTTTGCTAACCAGATATCAAACACCTTTTCTCTCTTTCTTTCTCTCCAGGACTTTGGGCGGCCTCTCTTCATCTCCGCTCCCCTGTTCCTCCTCCTCTTCTTCCTCGTCCATGGATCTCTCCGTGTCGCACCCCCTCTCGCCGACCACCACCAACCCGCCCAGCCTTTTTCCGGAAACGTGGTTGCCCATGACGATGAGCCAGGACTTCCTGCAGGTGCCGGTCTCACGTGAAGACCGCAGCTACCGGACGGTGTACAGCCTTTTCCACAAGACGGTGTCAGAGACCAAGTTCAGGATCCTCAAGATCCAGCGTGTGCAGAACCCCTTTCTCTGGGAAAAGTACAAGAGGTGAGCCGAGGAGCTGCAGAGCATTTCACTTTTTAAAGCACTTCAGCATTGTTGGAGATCTGTTAATCTGACCTGGGAATCAGAAATAATTTGCAGTAACCAGTAACCATAAAACTTATATTTCTCCTCTTACATGCAGTGCAGTTTATCTGGTTGTTTTGCTGTTTTTGTCGAGTGTTGGAGCTGCCAGCTGTAGAGATGTCTGCTTTCTCTGGAGTATATTTAGACTGTATTCCTGTTTCTTTTTGGTGCTTAAAATACAAAAACTAAACAAAAATGTCTATTTTCAGAAATCATATGAGCAGTTTCATGTAGAAAAGAAAATAGTTCCTACTTGATATTTAAAGATGTGGATTTAGTCTATTTGACCTCAGGTATTATTTAGGAAACAAGCACAGATTCTTCTATGTATTTTTTTAATTATTAACTCAAAGTGGTGCTGAAGTTGTACTCAAATATTAGCAAAGTGTGGTTTCTGTTGCGTTAACATATTTGGTTCCTCTTTTGTCCTAGTTTCACATATTTTGCTGCTGTGGCACAAAATGCATTGCGTTAAACTTAGTACATCTTGAGTTCTGTGTTATATTTCGGACGCAGCTGCATATTTACTTGCACACATGAAGAAAAACATTTCTTGAAAACAAACCCAGGGTGAATGAGAAACAAGTGAGAAGAGGGAGAGAGAGAAAAAAAGAAAATAGGGCAAATGAGACCAGCTGTGTGTGTCTTCGTGAGAATGAGTTGGCGGTGGTGTGTGAACGCGGCGGATGGAGAGATGTTTGGTGATGATGGTGTTCCTGTTGCAAACGCAGTGGTTAGAGCAGGGCTGGTTCTATCAGCTGTGACAGTTAAACTCTCCCACACTGACTGGTACCACACGGTTTCACAATGACTGACAGCATGTGTGTTTGTGTGCGTGTCTGGAAGTGATGG
>CAFUXE010000564.1:0-11635 GCA_903364295.1 Serranus cabrilla | reverse complement strand
CCGAGCTTCCCTCTCTTAATCTCTCTTACAGCCGTTCGTTCTCTTTCCACTTTTTTTCCAATCTCCTTTTCCAACCTGCCCCCTCTCATCAGCTCTTAGCAGCTTAAAACCCTTTTGCCCTCACATCTTAATGATTTTACCCCCTTCTCTCTCTCCTTCTCTCTCTTTTTGTCCCTCTCTCTCCGTCTCTGTCTCTCTGTGAGTCATGCAGCGGGCACTGGCTGGGTTTGTTTGCCTGACTGCCCTCCAGGAATTGCTGCTGGCACACAGAAAGCACTACTCTGTAGACCTGCTGGCTGGGGTTAGAAGAGAAGGAGAAGATGTGGAGGGAGGATGGAGGGGATGAGAGGAAGAGAGGAGATGAGAGAGACAAGGGAAGTGATAAAATTTAAAATAGGGACCGAGAAGAGATGCGGCTGCAGAAAGACGGACTTTGTGTGTGTGAGAAAGATAAAGGCATGCAGAGAGAGTGAAGTATAGCCTTCATAAGAGCAACGACAGAACTTTGAATTATTCAAAGGAGTCAAGATTATTGTGTGATGTTTGATGCAGTCCCACAGCGGCCATTTGTGTGTGTGGATGTGTGTTTTTTTTTGCATCTTGTGTTCCAGCATCTGAAGAAAGACTGAATGGCTTCGGAAAGAGATTCCAAATCCTTTTGGATGCATTTATAATTATTCTGGGTGTCATTGTACATTAAGTTCAAATGTGCACCTCCACATACAAACACACACATCAGATTGAATCAAGCTTATTAAACTTCCCAATCTGAATTATTCAGTGTGTAAAAAGGGATTTTCTTTGTAGAGAAATGAGACAGTTAAACACTCCCACACTGATTTGTAACATGCAGTTTTGCAGTGATTGAGCATCTGCAAGATTGCCTGATTTTTTTTTTTCAATCAAAGGGTGTAATAGACTTTCGAGCGTTTTTTCACTTCTAATAGGTGATGCTGTTACCGAGAGAAGCAGCAGAACATCACCCCTGTTTATCTGTGGAACATATTATCTCTGCATATGAGATACGGCCACCTGGTGCCTCACTGAGAGGTGACCTCCAGGTCTGCACGACTGAATCTCACGGCTAAAATCCTGTATGTTAAACAATTTCACCTGAGGTGAAACATTTAGTATTTATAAAACCAGCAAGGATCCAATTTTAAATGTCACTTTGTGTGAGTAAGTGCCTCACTTTGAAGCTGTTTTTCCCACAGGAAGTGATGCACCTTTTTATAACTTAAAAAAAAAAAAATCTGTTCGTAGTTTTAAACTCTCCTCTCTGCTGCTCTGCTGTGTTCTGCTCCACCAAAACTCTCCACACACACACACACACACACAGGTTTCATTCTGCAGCCCCATAAGTTTCCGGCTTAAGCTTTCTCATATTGCTCTAATATCTCTGTCACTCACACACATGCCTGCATGCATGCAGACACGCACGCAGGAGCTTGCATACATGTGTTTATTTTTCAGACTCGCACTCACACAGACACATGTATCTGGAAATGTCTAAGCTTTGGTGCGTATTAACCCAATATCTCGTTCCTCTTCTCTCACACGCAGGCACAGATAAACATACTGACATGCATGCACATATGTATGCACAAAGATACACACACACTTCCTGCATTAAGCCCAGGTCCATATTGCTCCAACGATGCCCAGCTGCAACCAATGAACATTCCAGTTGTTTTTTCTCTCTCTCCCTCCCTCTCTATCATTTCAAATTTCAGCTCTAAGCCTTTAAGAGAGCCAGCAGCCAAATATGGTCAGGCCTGTGTCATGAACTTTGCGCGACCTTCTAAAGCGGCATAGAGATCGTGACCTTTAAGACCCTGCCTGAGGCTGAGCTTTAGGCACCGCTCTGTTTGACCACGGAAAGGAGTCAGACTTGCGTGTACGTATGCACGCTGTCGTGGATAAGTCCGAGACAGAGTTCATGACCTGTGACTTGCTAAGCATCTCTGAACATTTAGTGGCTCGCTTTCTGCACCCTTGCTTTATTGCTTCATAATTATCTCCAGTGCTTATTTCTGTGTTCTCTCTCTTTTTTTTCTCGCTTCCATTTTATTGCTTCCTCTTGATGCTGTAAATGATTTAGGAAAACAGAACTGTACAGTATGAAGTGGTAATTCCTTCAGCCACTGAGTTTTATCTCTAAACAGGTGGTGCAGCCTGGCAACTAACTGATGTCTACACATTTTCTTCCGTCTTCTCTCATTTGAGATAGTGTGGTTACCATAATGGAGGCTATTGCTGTGAAGAGAGAAGATGAAACTTTCCCAAAGCTCTTTGATGGGGCTGCAGCTTGTTCTTGCCACCTTAAACGTCAGAAAAGCAGCAGGTACCATCAGTGCGTGCTGTGCCGACATGTGGCCTGAGGTGGATACTGAAATGATAACCAAACCGCTCTGAGCCACATGAAGTGTTTGGGGCATTTCCTTTCATGTGCTTTGTCTTCTCAGTTTGTGGAAAGCAATGTCATGATGTGGCGTGGAAGTACCAAACATGTAATGGTTAAAAAAAAAAGAAAAAGTCCACCTGCATCCAAAACAAAGCCTGTCACTGTGTTTGATCTTAGCAGGTAGAAAATGAAGGCCATCTTTCTCTGTGTAAAACTCCATATCCCCTCCTATCTGTTCCTCTATACTTTATCATCTATCTCTCCGGCTGTGCTCCACCAGTGCTGCTGTCATCTCCTGTTTATCTAATTGGGGTTCAGAGGACTTGAGTCCAGCAGGGAGGAGGGGACAGGAGACAGAGATGAGGAGGAGGAGGAGGCCGAGAGACAAAGAGACTTCAGGATCAGGCCTATCAGGAGCCAGGACAGACAGGAGTGTGCCAGGCTCCAGTCTTCGTACTCGGATAACTGAATTATCCAGATTAAAATGTTGACGTCTGGATTTTTTGGTTCTTTGAAGCTGTCTTAATTTGTATCTGAAATTGTTGTCAGAGTCCGTAAGCCCAAACCCAGACTTGTTAACAGTTAGCAGCTTAGCTTTGCGAGTGTTGATGCAAGGATTACTTTAAGTGAGAACATCTAGTTTATTGTAATATTTTGCTCCCATGTGCAATATCTGAAAAATGCAAAGTACTTTCAGGAAAACAACAGATCAATCTTATCTTAATTAAATTGTCATAATGAAAATGTACCTGTTATACCCTTATACGTGATGAAGCTATTAAAAAATGAAATAAAAATAAACACAAGTTTGTAAACAAATAAGAACCAAAACTAACTGTAGTTTTAAAGGTAAAAACTCAGCAACAAGATTCTAACAATTAAAAAGACCAGTGAAGCCCGATCATTTAATTTAACATTAAAATAGAAATGTATTATTTGAACACTGAAATGTACGAAATTATTAAGTGCAGAACTCACTCACTTTGAAATTGTTTATGAAATTAAAGCTGCTTTTAAGACATATGAGTAAGGTTTAATTTTCATAAGAGATTATCACTTAAAAGTGTCTCTGTAGTCCATGGGGAGGAGCTCAGCAATCTTCACTGATTAACAGTGATCAAAGTGTGGAACGTTGTGGAGAACAGTGCAGAACAAACTGACACCAATAAAAATGTATTAACACATAAAATCACTTTATTAATGAATATGTTGCCCAGGGTGCATGCTGGGATGGTTGTCAACACACCAATCACATGACCAGCAGTCATCCAATCACATGACCAGCAGTCAGCCAATCACATGAATGGTGCTCATGGTTTCAACTCTCAACTAATTCTGCCTTACTTCAAAATAAGAGCGCACTGTTGCCCAAGGTATTTTCATCCAGGGTTTACATATTAATCCTGAACTTGATTTCAAAGAACAAGCTGGGTAAAAATAAAAAATACCACTTTAGCCTGATATCTGCCTGAGTTAGTTAAATACATTTAAAGAACAGATCCTGGTCTGCACCATCAGGGAGCATGGTGGGTGGAGGACAGTCTGCAGTATTAAACCTGCTGGATTCTTGCTGCCCTGGTTTACAGTCCTGGTAAGTCCACCAGTCAATATAAGTCAAGGCTTTATAGCTTTGCTTGCATTATCGTATATGGAATGCACATATTATAGGATTAAGAAAAAATAAATCACACTAGCAGGGAAATGTAATTGCTAATCTCTGGTAGCCTGGTAAAATGACATAAACTCAACATTTCTACATGTTGAGCTGACGTGATAGGATGGTCTTACCAGGCTAAATCTCTGACCTCTGCTCTTAAAATGTGCTGCTAGATTAAATATACTGTGTGAGTCTGTCAGTTATAATTCTACCAAGTATCCATCTCTGCTATGTCTCAGCAAGTATTTGCTCCATTAACCAGAAACATCAGGACTTATCTAAAGAATTTGCTTTAACAGGCCAATTACTGAGCCTGTTCTTGCTACATTTGCTTTAGTGTGTGTTTGTGAGTGAGTGTTTTCACTCAGGAAGACCACTTCTCTGAATGTGGGGGCAGAGTTGACAACACCAGCACCTTGGCTGTTTTGTTTTCCGAGTGGAGGCTGAGCTAAACATGCATTTGTTTAATAGAATGTATAACTGATGTTGCAAGACTCTGGGTTGGCCCATTAGAAACAACACCATTTGGAGTCATTTAGGTGCTGCAGCACATGAGGAAACCAAAGTGATTGCAGCTTTATTCTGCTGGCTGTAAGAAAGAATGCAGGTTTAAGGCGCTTTAGTAGCACTGGCTTCACTTTCAGACCCGGGGGTTGACCCATGGCCTTGGCCTGTGCTGAACAACTGCTAACTGTAAAATGTTTTTTTAAGCAGATGTCTTGTCTTCCGTTACCAAAGAGGGAGTTCAAATAAGCAATTGTTGGCAACATGTCGGTTGGGATTATCTCCAGCCCCCCACAAACCTCTACAGGATAAGCGGTGCAGCTAATGCTAGACCTGGATGGGTATAATGCTCCTTGGTGCAAAGTTGAATCATTGTTTCATGTTGTGGATCGTACTGATACATTTATGTCCAATTTCTCTTTTATTCAATGAGAACCTAGGATAAATGATGATAATTTAGACATATATATAATAATTCAGAAGAGGAATTAAACTATCCATAATCTGAAACTTCAGTATGTGTTATTGTGACGTGTATTCAGAAAATTTGAATGATCCTGTGACAGCTCTGCCGGGATGATTCGCTCACTAAGCCCATCTGTATGTATGCAAAGGATAAACAGGTCTATATCCTCAGATGACATCCTGTTTGGGGTGTCAATATATATAGACGCAGTTAAAAGCGTAGAAAATACGTTGCTGCTGCTCCCAAGAAAACAGCTTTCCTTTCTCTATCTAGCAATGTACTCTTACTCAGATGCGTGAGAATCTGGTGGCTTCTGCTCACACCAGCCGAACCATGTATAATGCGGCCTTTCAAGGAAGAAGACAGGAAAGATGGCCTCTAATCAAGTGCTAATCCAGAAGTCTTCTACATTCTCGCATAATGTTGCGTGTAAAAGTCTAAGGGTGCACATGTATGTGTGTGTATCTATGTATGTTCATGTGCATCCCTCTGACTGTGTGTCTGTTTGGAGTTCAAAAGGTTAATTGTGCCATATGGAGCGTGCGTGCATGCCGGCGCATGTATGCCAGTATGCATGCAAACCAAGCTCGTCTGTGCAGAGTTCAAAAGGTTAGCCGTGCCACAGGGCTGTGGATCCTGCCTTAATAATTGAGGCTTAACAAGCACATGTTAAAACATCATGATCCCCTCTCTCACTCAGTCATGGCTCAGACATGAGAGCAGCTTGTTTGTCCAAATTCAATTATTCACCAGTTCGTATGCCCGATGTGAACCCATTCTCCTCGGGGGCTCCTACTTTAATGGTTATTACTTGCAATGTTTCTTAATTTTTTATATATTTTTAAGGATTGTAATGTTCAGGAACAACACACCTTCCCACTCACCTATTAGTCACCAGCAATCTCTCTCGCAGGGAAGGGTGATATTTCTCTCAGTCACACTGAAAAACTTGGAAGCTGATATTATGAATTTTATACACTTTGTATCTGAGAGACAAAGCTAGCATTCATCCCTGTGTTGTCTTATTGACACTGAGACAGAAACCAGCAGGACAAGTCTGACATTCAAAGGGATTAGAAAATTAATAATGTCAGTTAGACCATTTCGTCATCTAGTTTTTCCTTTAGGGCATGACCATATTGGGCATCAGCATCCGCTTTACATGTTGGATAAGAGAATGAGCAGGTATTGTGTGCTTTGTGCTCACTGGATTATATCTAATGAATGACATGACTTTAAACTGTCTAGGCTCTAAGTATCTTTGAAAGACATTTTGTCTCACGCCCTGCTTTAAAGTAGAAAGTAGAAAACACCATCCAGTTTAGAAAGTAAAAATGATGGATGGTTATCATGAGGCTTTTAATATCATTGCATTTAATATGTGATTGGCATTGTTGTATTCTGGGTTGGGCGGCACCTGCAAACCTTATCCTTGTGAATATAAAAATATACCATGCTTATAATGAGCTTGATGGATACTTTGGATTTTTAAAAGTTGTCACAGCTTCTGTCACAGACACCATACTCCATTGACAAAAACAGTAAATTTAGCACAGGGGTGGCTAGTTTGTTTGTGTTATTCTGTGACCTTGGTGTTTTTAAGAGCTAGTTTGGATTAATCAAAGTCAGACAAGAACACAAACTGACTAACTGATCGAGGCAGCAATAGAACAGGAATTCCCATGTTTTGCGAGGTAAAAATACAGTTTTTGTCAGACGAGCCTGGTGGCTTTGACGATAGTATATTACAGCTTCATTCTGTCCTCTGGTTAACTTAAACAGGGCTGCCATATTGCAAGGAGAAATGGTAAAAAAAAATATTATATATAGGCCTATAGTGCTTTTTTTCCATTCATATGTACCACACAATTGGCATGCTATGTGAAGTACAGTTTGAATGTGTCATTACCTTTATGGGTTAAAGTAAACTGACAGAAGCTGAGTAGCTGAAACTGACTCCATTGGATCATTGAGTTATCGGACTAATTATTATTATGTAACCGTGATGGAAAATACTTTTAAAGTGACCTTCCCAAACCCGGTTCTTACTTAAATGAACATTATGTTGCCTCTTCCTTGAGCACTGTGAGTGTGTGTGGGCAGTGCAAACAGGCACACACAATGCAAATGTTCAGCACAGCTGGCAACACCTCAGCTCTCTGAGGCTCATGCACTGTGCCAGTGCTCATTCCCATGGCAACATTATCAAAAGTTCAGCAGCCATGTGGCAGCTGTCTTCTGTGTTCCAGCGAAATGGCCATTCAAATGTTGATTTGAATAAATATGCTCATCCTATCCATTCAAATTGTAATGTGTGGAGCTGTGGCTGAGAACAGAGTGTGCAGAGAGGAACAGCATGCAACAGAGGAGAGCAGCCTGGTCTCTCTGGGTGTTCAGTAAAGCCTACATCTGGGGATTTAGACTCAGGGAGGAGTGGAAGGAGGGAGGAGGCAGGAAGGGTGAGGGCCAGCAGGGGCTCATTCCCAGTGTATACAGGTGGAATTAATGGGAAGCAACAGGAAAAGACTGAATGTGTGCACACCTCCCTAAGGCCTCAAGGATTATAGCTGGAGCACACACACTCATACACACAGGCTTTTCGCAAATACTCACTCAGTCTTGCAAATCTTATCGTTACTCGGTCTCTCTCAGATGCTCATATATGGGCAATCTAGTTCACTTGTCTGAGTTCTCTCCACTCCTTATTAACTCAGAGGTGTGTACACCTTTAACAATTAGACTGCAGGCTGACTAAGTTCTAGCAGTTGCCAAATGACAAACTAGCGATGAATCAGCACACCCATCCTATTTTCCAGCTCTGTACTGCAGTTTCTTAATATAATGGGCTGGGACTTAAAATGTGTCTGGCTGCTCCCGACATGATAAATGAACTTGCGTGTCTTGTTCATCCATCCAAGTCTGCAATTGAGGCTAAATGTGTTGGAGCCTATTCTTGTCCCCGAATGGTACAGAAGCTGCTGTGCTGCATGCAAGAACTCTGTCCACACCGGTGATTTTATTTAAACTGCAGATATTATTACAACTAATCTCTATGTGGTTTATATATAAATTCAGTATCAAGTAACGTCTCTCTTGTACGTCTATCTTTGGGAAGCTTCCTGTTTCCTTAATACCATACAGGCTGCCTGTCAAGTTATACTATCCCAATCCTCCAGCCAAGGAATGTTATTATGTGCTGACTACAGCCAATAATCAGACAGTAGTTTGAATAAAGCATTTAAATGGTTCATAGTGAGTTAGTCAGCCCAATTTACATATTAATTGTATCACTTTTTTCAGTGACACTCTGCAATGCTAGGATTGGTCAGCATAGTGTCTTACATCCTGTGTCACACAGTGTTGTGTCGCTGCAAGAAGCTAGCAAAAGACAACCGTAGCGTTCATAAGAAGTGATTAAACCTACATGAGACGTTGCGTAATTATAAGTACCTCAAAATTGTACTCTTATTGGATAACCTGGACATGGTACTGCCTTTAATGCAGGCAGAAAACAATGTGTGCTCTGTAAAATTTGTAATCAAGTGTTTTTAAGAATGTCTCATTAATTGTAACAAAGATTAAAGTATAATACATACACATTATATTTGCCTGCCTGTAGTGCAGTAATGTATTTCTTCTTATAGATATCTGACTTTCTGTCCTAACTGAAGTCCTTCTTCCTCCTTTCTCTCTGTCATCATCACCTGCAGCGGTAAGAAACGTAAACCCGCCTGGGCCGACAGGATTCTGTGGCGGCTCCGACCCAAAGCCCCGCCCCCTGACGAGCAAGGGCAAGCGTGATGGACTACATCACCTACACGTGGGTCAAAGACGACCAAGTGGCCTTTAATGAAGAAGTCATACAGGTAGTCCAAGTCTGTTTTGACACATTATTATTAGGAACCCAGTGATGATGTTATAAAAAGTGTTTCTGTCTCTGCAGGTATATGTTAGTAAAGAGGAAATCCCAGTGCGGGGAGGAGAGTGTGTGCTGTGCTACTACAGCAGCGCTCTGCAGTGCATCATTGGAATCAGTGAACCATTCAAGATGAGGAAAGACTGCAGTGTTTCTCCACCACTGGAAAGGCATCAGACAGCAAAAAAAACCTAAAGTCTAAACAAATTTCTCTGCACATTTGAAAGATTTGCGTGAGAAAAGTTTGATGGAAACACCAACATTCGATTTGTTTTTTACTCTGCTTGAGGTGGTTTTTGTCTTTTCTGAAAAATTGTTAAAGCACTAAACAGGAGATGAAAATTTTTTTTCTGAATAAGTTCTTACATATCACAATACAACACACTGCCATCTAATGACCAAAGTATGTTACTGCAGCTTTGTTTACTCGCTCAAAACCAGTTGATGGAAACGTCCCTAATTCACATTTTATTTCATTTGACAATTCAAAATGTCTCTTTAAAATTTGCTTTGGAACACAGGTAATAACACCAAATAAATCCCTTTAATCTCTCCCCTGTATTCATTCTGCAGCTGGGAAATACTGTAATCATTTCTGTAGTTAGTTAACATGTCTGCAAAAACTGCAGGACACTCAAGTGTCTCTTATTCAAACTGCTAAAGTCACTTGAAAAGTGAGTCACAACACATTCCCCCAATAAATTAATTAGACAAGGATTCTGGTTATTTTCTTTACCTCCACTTCATGATATCCAACATTGTTGTAAAGCATGCAGTGAATGACTGATTTTGAGTTTTAACTGGAGTTAAAACTGAATGGTGAGGCTGTTTTTTGTAATATTGTAAAGAAAACCCGACCTGTTTTTATATGGAGTGAGCATTGGTCCGGACTCTGTTTTAAAAGAATCACTTTTAAATGTCAAACTGTTTGTCAGAAACCATTCAAATTAAAAGGCAATTTGGCCTTCTGTGCTCTGATTAATTTGTAATGCAAAAAACTAAAATCCTGGCATTTGCTCCTGGTGTTTTAACCACTATTGAAATAATGCAGATGAAGCAGCTTTTAATGAATTAATGAATTGCCTTTATTGTCACTAGTCACAAGTACAACCGCTTAAAATGATCACAGAAAAAACACAAAAACACGGATTTATTTCTTAAATTCTTTGATATTTTCAGCCGAAATGTTTGTAGTTTTTACATTTTTTTTTATTATTTTAGTTAAAGTGACCGTGTGGTGAAGCTCATTTATGCCGATGTTAAGAGTCCAAATGAACCATGTGATGAGGAAAAGTAATGATGAGGGGAAATATTTAAAGGAACACTGAAGTGCTGAAGTGTCCAAGCCCTGCACGGCCCAACAAAAACACAGTGCTGTATAAAAGTATGAATTATTGTCCCTATAATCGTTATATGAATCCCATTTAACACTTTGAAACTGATTTAATTTGTCTCTCTCGTAGGTCCATGAGTCCAAGGTGGCCAGTGAGGAGGGCCTGGAGCCAGAGAAGATCAACGGACTTGACAAAACTGGTGCGGGAGACAACTTCTGGAACTGATCCATCAGTGTGGTGTGAAACACTGGAGCTTTTAATTACTGTGTTTTCTAACTGATCTGTAAGATTAGCTTAGTAAGTGCTGTTACACACTCATCTGACCTCTAACACTGCCGCTCTTACTCCTCTGTGGTCAGCTCACTTTTCTTTTTTTAATAACTGGTCTGTAGAGTCACAGAATCAAAGGTTTTAAGCAGAAACTTTGAGCAATCCTTCATCAACTGAACGAAAACCAGAGACGAAACTTTCCTCCAATGGAAAGTTTAAATAGTTGAACATTGAACAAAACATGCAGCTCTGTTTATATGTATGAGGCAGCATTTGCTCTGATTGGATGTTATTTGTTGGTTAATGGGGGATTGCAGGTAACAGGTTAGACGCATTGTTATATAAGAAGGTGAAGTATGTTGTAGGATCTGTGCAGACCTGCTGCCGAATGTGATCAGTCCACTGTGTCTGCTAATGAAACTCTCTTTTCAAGCCTTAGTTAAAAAAATATAGATATTTGTGTTTTAAAGCTGAACTCACGCTCTCACAGCTGCTTTATCGAGGCTGAAAGAAAAGCTGGAAGACTGATTATTTAAGTTTTATTGTTTGTAAGGGTGAACTTCACCTGTCTGCTGCAATTATAAAAAGAAAAAAGGGAATTGCTTAATTAAAAAAATGTGTTACAATCATAGGTCAATTTTTATTTTCATGATTTGTTTTTAATTTTGCAGCAAAATTAACAAATCAATGTCACTGCTATGCTTAGCAAATATAAAGAGATTGGTGTCCTTGAAGCCAGTCTGCAGATATATAATTATATAATAAATTTGCATTCTCACAACAAGCCACTATGATGATGGAACAGGAGCTAAGTTTATATTTATCTATATTTTCCACATTTTCACTTCAGTCAGACTTAAAGCTTTAAAAATAAAGTGCTTGTTCAGGAGATGATCAGAAAAGTTGGTCACCTGGACATCCAGCTCACAGGTAACAAAGAACAAATGAGACAAATCCAAGTTTTATAATTTATAATCATTTTTATGCTGTTATTTTTTTACCAACTTTTTAAATTCTGCCCAATTTCTTTAGGAGTTTGAGTTGTACTTTATGTTTTTGGTGGTTAAATATTAATATAAAGCCC
>CAFUXE010000563.1:736064-774339 GCA_903364295.1 Serranus cabrilla | reverse complement strand
AGAGAGAGAGGAGAGAGAATAAGAAGAGTAGGAGAGGGAGATTGTGTCTGAGGGAAGGCCAGACAGAGATAGAGGTAACCAATCTTTCTAAGAGTCCCGCTGAGACACAGAGTGTCAGGAAAAAAAAAGAAAAGGGAGCGAGGAAGGGTAGAGAGAGAGACCTGCTGCAGGAGATTCATCTGAATATATCCGGCTAATGGCTCCCATTGGAGGAGATAGATGAGGTCTGGCTTAAGTTTTCATAAATGTCTGATTGTAACGTTTTCCTCTGGCCTCGGATGATATCTCCTTTAACAGCTCTCCTGCAGAAGAAAACGCGAGGCGAGGTGCTTGAATGGGTGAAGCAGGTCTGCAGAAGACAATAAAAAGTAATACTGCTCCGTTTTCCTCTCAGACTGCTTGATTAAGTCTAAGTCCTTGAGGCGACGTCTTTATTTAAATGCTGTTAAACAACTATAGTTTTTCAAATGATTTCAAACACCATTTGACTCAAGTATGTCCCTTAGATTCTCTATTGCTCTCGGCTATGAGCTTTTCTGTGCTTCTTTAGATGCAGCAGGGAGAAAAAGATTCTCATCTCACATTCGGCTGCTTCTGAGCCGGAGATGGGGAGAGAAAGAGAGGAAGACGCACCTGCAAGTGGAGAGCAAATAGATTTGGCGTGGCTGTCGCCGTGCGTTGCGTCTCATGTGTGAAATTAGTTTACCCGCAGACAGCCCGCTAACTTCCCCCCCTGTTCATTTGCTCAACAGGAAGCTGGGCGTTTAAAGCTAAGTGGTAAGAGGCATCTAAAACGTCAGAGTGAGAGTTCAGAGAGAGCAGTGAGACTGTCTCACACATATGGCTGCATTTCTATAATAAAATCTTTTTATTTATTTTTGAATTATATATACAAATGAGCAGCTCTGCACCATAGGCGTAAAGTTACATGTTTGTTTTTGGGTATCAGCCTTTTAATCTTTTTTAATTCTTACATCATGTACTTGTGGTTCCCACACTCAGGGTCAGGACCCTCACATGTGTTTTAAAACTGAACCTGAGAGGTCATCAGATGATTTTTAGAACAACCTAAACCCTTAATTATAACCTAACATCTACATTATTCAAAAAAAGCATCTGAGAAGACTTTCATCAGCTAAGATAAATCACACTTCACAGGTCTTATTGTCATGTATCTCAACTCACAAATTTAAACATATATGCAAATTGTTGGTATGTCTGATGATAAACTCTTTTATTTCTCCAATTCTTGTCTTTTATATATGTGCATATTAACAAATTTAATAATAAAAAATAATAAAAGTAAATAAATTCAGATGATAGAAAGGTAGAAAACCATTTTTAAAAAAATCAATTGTCTTAATTATGTTTTCTTTTGTTTTCATGTGGAAAACTTGATTATTTTCCCCTACAAAAAAACTAATTATAATAGCTGTAACCCAACTTAATGCTACAAACTCACTGTGTACAGAATGTACAGTGTGTTTAGGTTATTGTTTTTGCAGCGAGTACACAAGAAACGATCATGCTCTATAGTGTTACACAAACAGGAAGTAGTGCTTTGCAAAAGAAACTTCAACTTAAGAAGTCTGTGCCAACCACCTCAACACAAAGATGTGAAAAATACTACTTTTTCAGTGCTCCTGAAGCGCCTTCACTTGATCAGTAACGAGGGTTTGCAAGAAAGCATTATTT
Organism: Serranus cabrilla; assembly: GCA_903364295.1. NCBI lineage: Eukaryota > Metazoa > Chordata > Actinopteri > Perciformes > Serranidae > Serranus > Serranus cabrilla. The sequence continues at coordinate 772,644 of CAFUXE010000563.1, read as the reverse complement.
TGAAAATTGCTTATGAAACACCAAAAGAAGTAAAAAAAAAAACGTGGCCCACATAATCTTTTGAGTTCCATGTGGATTGAAACTTCAGTTACACTGACTGCACATTGTTGTGAGCCAGGATGTCAGAGCCACATTTTTCTTGGTCATTTCCTTTGCTGTAGGTACATGTTGTTGTGATGAGCTTGGCTGAGCAGCAGCACCTTTGTGTACACTCACATCTCCCTCACATTATGAAAACACTGTCAACACGCCGAGCCGGAGTCACCGAACAATAAGTCTGCAGGCGAGAGACAAAGGCCGGGAGCAGAGCAGAGGTGTGATCTAGCTGTTTAACGGCGATGACTAACAATGCATCAGTGGTAAAGTCATTAAATGGAATGGATAAGTCATCAAGTGTTATGATAAGTTTACTCTCTGGCCAGAAAGAGCGATCACTGTGGGTTTGTCTGAAACAGGCCCCTGTGTTCACACTAACCCACAGAGGAAATGTTATAAAAAGGAAGTTAAATCAATGATGTTATAGTCTAAGTTTGTCTTTTCAGTGTGCTCACATATAACAAGAAAAAATAGATTAACGCTCATGTTGATGATATTATATAATCTGAATACAGCACTGTGTAATTGTGGGTATAACCAGTGGTGGAATGTAACCAAGTACATTTACTCAAGTACTGTACACAAGTACAAGTTTGAGGTACTTGATTATTTCCGTTTTATGTAACTTTATCTTTCTACTCCACTGCATTTTGAGGCAAATATTGTACTTTTTACTCTACACTCTACACATTTAAAGGTATTAGACCTTTTCTTAAATGTACACTCCTAACAGTATATTAAGTAGTTAAAATGAGCCCTACCTTGAGAAAATTAAAAGGCTGCTTACATAAATGCATAAATAGTAATAATCCAATGATTTATTTGGCATATAGAAAACAATCTGAGTAGGGACATTCTGCATAAAGATTACTTTTACTTTTGATATTTTAGGTACATTTTAATGCTGATAATTGGGTCCTTTTACTTAAGTAAGTTTTGAGTTGTGCTGGAGTATTTTCACAGTGTGGTAAGTAAGGGATCTGAATACTTTTACACTGGGTATACCCACTCATAAATATTGATACTGTTTCATAACAATAATCATAGCACATGGAAAAGCCTTTTATAATCACTGAGGACGTCAAGTATCATAATGTTTCATATTTGAATTGAACTGAACTGAATTGAATTGAATTAAATGAATGTATGCTTATAATACATTATGGGTTTGCAAAACAATGTCAGTGAATGACCAGCAATGATTAAGAATTATGATGCTTCAAGCTAAAAGTCCTTATACTTCCTTCATAATGTGCTTTGATTGTTGTTAAAAGTTAATATTTATGAGTGCATATAACTAAAGTTATATCGTGCTATAAGCAGATATTAATGCATCATAGAGATGGGCTTCATAGAAAGTGTAACCAGTTATTATATTACAGTAGAATATTTTCCAGCTCAGGTAGTTTCACACTTGGATGTTCTTGAGGTAAACACTTTGATTGCCAGTATTATTCTGCCAAGAGTCTCTCAGCAGGCCGTTTGCAGCCCTGTGAGAGTAGCAGAGGGTTTTCACACTGTAAATGTCGAAGGCACATGTCTGAGCTGAGGTTAGTTTGTGAATTATCGAACAGAAGAGGTCATTTATAAAGAGAATATAGCGATGTTTGTATAAAAAATTACTCAACATGCATTTTAAATGAGGCCACGGGCTTTAAATATTTCCCTGTTTCATATTATCTCACTGAGATGCCATTCTAAGACTCCGACCGGGTACTTCACTTTCTCATGACATTGTGCTCTCCTGGAGCCATTCATATACAGGAAAAGGCCACTTCTGGGGCACACAAAGCCAGGAAGGGGCTGAGAAAAATGTTATGATTGCACTCAGTTAGCCCCTGCTGCTTTTTAAGGAACATGTGCGACCTAAAAGACAAAGTTGTGACAGAAGGCGAAGCAGGAATCTTTAATGACTCGCCCCGAGCACACGGTCAGAGCAGATCGCTCATCAGTCAGAACTGGGGACGTTCAGTTTGACTCGAGTCAGCCTGCAACAAGATATTAAAGCTACGCTGTTTGTTTTGTTGCAAAAAACATGAGCTATCATGGATCACTAAGTGCAGCTGTTTCGCTTGAGTAGCTACAGGCCTGCTGCAAGTGCACAAGCCCATTACAGTTCAGACTTGTGTCAACTCGATCCTGACTGAGTGAAAAGAGCAAAGTGGAGGACATTCTTACTCTAAGAGCAGGACGAGGAAACGAAAACCAACAACATTAAACGCTTGAGCCTAAATCAACTGAAAGCAACAGAAAGTTTTGATTAAGTGGTTCAGCAAATGTAGAGATTATAACAAATGACAAACTATTATTTTATAATGCTGCTCCTTGCCAACGTCCTCTGCTGACTCCTGATTCTATTAGTAGCTGCAGTTGCTGGTCATGTGGACAAATTGTCCTTCCTCAAACCTGCACTGTTTTGGGTGAAAGTGCTTTTAAAAGTTTTTTTTTGTGGGTAATAAAAGCAGGACTATTTCACCACTGAGTGTACTTCTCCTGTTACTGAACACGGCTCATATGTTTGTATTAACGCTGCTGATTGGTTTCTGAATAAGACATTTTTCATAGTTTGTCAGAACTTGTGTTGATTTAAGTCTGTTCAGTGCTTTTCTGTGAAACTTTTAATGCTGTTTCTTTTTAAATCTCCCGTAAAAAGTGACTCTGAATCTAAATATTCCTGGGAAAAGGTTAAATACAGTAGATATTGTAGAAACAAGACACATTTGTAGCCACAGTCTATATAGAGCCTCACATAACTAGATACACAAATCTGTAAAACACCACAAAGATAACACCACAGCATAATTACATGATTTTAAACATACATTTACTCATAGATCATACCATGATAGCAGTTATTGTGGTGTTTTGTTGTGTAATGCTGTGGTAGAAGGGACAAAACTCTGACCAAAGCATGCCCGTCTGAAGGCCAGGTCAATAAATAAAACCTACATCTGAATCCAAAGGTTTTATAGAAAAGTCAGAAGAATAAAGAGAAGAATACGTTTAGTGACACTCTAAGGCAGGAAGAAACTTATCAGCTTATCTCTAAAAACTTGTCAAACATCCTGTCAAATCTAACCACTGCCAAAACAACACTTTTTTAAAAAATGGGAGTCTGCCACAGGAGCAGCACTTTTGCCTCCACACCGAAAAGCATCAACAGCTTATATAAACCACTCAGAACAGTTTCAAAGTATTTCAAGTTTCTGGCACTCAAGATCTCTGTGAAAGCAGCACCTTACCCCGCAGGCACATGTGAAGTGGCAGGTCAGCTCGCCCCTCCTGTCTAATCCAGTCAGCTGCTCAAACTTCTGTTGTTTCTGTTTTGGCATCTGGCTTCTGCTCTGTTCTGGTCCCCCTCACCCAGACATCTTGACAAGTCTTCACTTTCTGTTCCTGTTTCCCTCTCTGCCCTTGTTTCTCCTCCTCCTCCTCCTCTCTCTCTGTGAGTGAGTGTGTTTTGGTCACAACGTCACTGCACCCTGCCCACTTTGTGTAAGAATGGGCCCTCTGTCTGTGCTTATGTGTTTCCTGCATGGGAAACTGGATTCTTGTGGCTGCTTTACTTTACTCACACAAGCAGTGAGTGATGTCAGACAGCGAGGGGAAGTCAGGGACCCTGAATATGAAATGAAATCATAAGAAGCCTTTATTAAATGTGTCTCAGCACAAACTCCCTATGTGAGAATATTAAAAGAAAGCCTCTACATGCACATACCTGAACACAGCAGCTGTTTTCACATCACACGCAGCATTTTTACATAATCACGCTAAATTACGGCAACAAGCACTCCACCCATGTGCAGAAATGGGAGGAAAAAGGGGAAGCGAAAGCTGTTAAAGTGTTTGTGTTGTGAGTACCACCAGGTGTAAGAGTCAGATGGAAAGGAGAGATAAGAGATGAACCGCACACTCACACACTCACACACATGCATACACACTCACTGTGCCTGTGGCGTTCTGGTCAATGGCCTTTCAGTTCAGTCAAGCAAAAGAGGATTTTTATTCAAGTAAGCAAAAAGTGTTATGCTGACATTAAGTAACAGTCTATTTATTCTCTTCTCTTGAAAGGGGAAGTCATGAGTTAAAGTGCACTGACTCGAACACTGTACTCACAAACAAGATAATGAGTGCGTGTGAACATACTGTAACTGAAAAAGTGGTTAATGTGGGCCTGCAGAGTCAGGTCACCGAACCACTACGAATTTCCTTGAAACAATATTTAATTTTAGTGAAACTGTTTCTTCTCTAATGCTTCTCTTACAGTGTCGATCTCAGTTTGGTTGCCAGCAAAACATGTCAGAATTTTACATTTCTACAAACCACGGATACGTGATTATTTTGTCCTGTGAGGAGGCAATGATATGTTAAAAGTCACGTATTGAGTAACTAAGATATTTATGAGTTGGTGGACAACATTAACAAATGCAGGAGAGCATTTTTTGTGTTACGTTGCTGGAAGTTGTGTCCAGAATTACTGTTTTTTAACAACCTCAAGCTTGTATATCATGTTGGATATCATGCACTGAAGTAGGTTTTTATGGCTCTAACCTTTGATTAGAAATGTATTTGTGATACATAAAAAATAAACATAATCTGGTTAAAACGTTTCCCTCTAAACACAATTTAAAACCCAACTTTTTGTTTTTTAAGAGGCTGGTTAAAGTTGCTGTTGCTTAGAAGCAAAAAATAGTCCAAACTAACCAGATCACCACCTCTCTTTTATATGAATCCTCTGCTGCAACATGTTGTCCGTTAATCTTAAAAACACTCCACATTCTGACCATCTGACTGGATGAACATGCAGTGTGTCTTTTTATTGCCACGGGGCATGGTTACATGAAAATTGATGAGACAAGCCTCGCCATGTCTGCAGGTGTGTCTGAGCCATCTTAGACAAATAGCAACCATCCGCCCACACACACACATACACACACATACCCAGGACACACACACATGCAGCCGGCACAGAGGGTGTGCTGACTGGCAGGGCGTGTAGTGCAACACAGTGAAGCTATATCACAGCTGCTGAGGCACTACAGTGTCCAGTCACCTCGAGCAAGTGTTGATTAATGACCCGGTGTAGCAGCACTTCCCTTGATGGAAATCCTTCTTTACAGTAGTTTATATGAAAGTGATTTCACTATATAACCCAATTGCTGCTTTCTGATTGCTGCTGCAGACGTACCTGCATGTAGATACCGACAGTGCAGAGAGAAAGCAAGTGAACCCTTTGGAATAACCTATAATTTATCCACTAAATGTGCATGCATAGACAGATACACTCTATGTTAACTAAATGCATATACAGAATTGTTTTGTTTTCTTCACCTTCAAAAACAACCTTGGTGCTAGAAGTCAGATTTTCCCATCAATGAGTTGGAATTATTAGTTAGTCGTACCTTGGTCTTTGCAAAACACATAAAACAAATATTGATTGCAAATCTTTTCACAAGCTGATGTGAATCATCCACACTTCACCTGTGCTTGGAAAAAGGTTGAAAAAGGTGGAAGAGAACCACAGTTCTCAAATCAATTAATTCTGTCACATGAAATGAAGGTCGCCATTCATGAATCAATGAAACAGGTCAGTACGAGAAAATTGCTCCTGGCCAACGTGATGATGTGATCAACACACGCAGGAAACATTCGGTTGAGGTCACTGCTGTAAAATAAGGTTTAACTACTTACTTATAATAAAATAATTCAGTACATCACCAAATGATGTGAGTGTTTTTGTGTTACTATTTGAAAATGCATAGTGTTCCAAAAGGTTCACTTACTTGTGGGGTCTTCAATTTGATCCCAATTCATATATGCTATGAGTGAGAATTGAGAAATGATCTGAAAAAGCTGTTGGTTCTCATGCAACAATGCACCTTTTCAGGCCTCACTATATTTTTTTGTTACATTATAAGGACCCTATTATACCTTCCCTCTCCTCTAAGTACACCTTATGTTCAAATTACACAGCAGTGACCCTCGTGTGCGTCCCATTTCCTCCATGGAAACCTTAAACTCCGTACATACCTCGTTGTACTATAATGGGCGCCGCTCCCATCTGGTTTATAGAAACCTTATTCTCAGTTTAGCTCACCTATGAGGGGAGCTCAAACAATATATCCCTTTATCCAGCTGAACAAATTGCAGGAAAGACCAGTGAGCTCACACTGGATCACTGATCATACAGTCGTGATTGGAAAAAAGTGACTGTGACATTAGCAGTAGCATTAAAGTAAGCCCGGTGGGATTACTGGACTGTGCAAAAGGGCATCACAAATCACTACGACCTACCGGATCTGCCAACACACACTGAAATATGAGTGTGTACGAACCTAACGCGGCGCGCGCTGTGACTTCTTGAAAGTGAGCGCTAATGAAAAGTGACTACGGGGTTGCTGTAGTGGAATCTGACAAGTGTCCAGAAATAGTCTGCTAATAAAACCCGGCAGAGGCAAACCTTAACTGTGATTCAGTCCTGTAAAATGTTTGGGCCCGGTGAAAACAAGCAGAGAGTAAGACAGGCAAAGACATGATGAGTCTATATAAGGAACTGCCTCCTGCTCTCAGGAAAAGCCGTCATTGAAGAGCTATTGGTTGGCATGTAAACTTGAAGCTTTTTACAAGGGCACCTAATGGCACATTCAAGCTGTGAGGTCAGCCTGAGCTATTATAACATTTAATTACGTAATAATCTCAGCATAGCGATCACATGACGCAGGCTGTATTCTGGGCTGACATATTATGTTAAATATTTTTCTCTTGGCTGGTGAAGAGCAGCATTTATCTTAATCTGCCCCTCTGTATAAATAAATAGAAGAAAAAACACTGCAAGCACAGTCAAAGAGGTATTTTCCAAAGTGCTTAAATGTAATCAGAGGGGACTTTCTGAGTTCCTCTTTTCTCCCCAGGATTTCCAAATACAGAAGAAGCAAAATGAGACACTGTGGGAATACGGCGTCACTCAAGCTAACCAACATGTTGGGTTGCCATGGAGATTTGAGTTTAAGGTAGCGAGAGAGAGAAAAAAAGGAGAGGACAAAAAAAAATGGATGACTCATAAGGAAACTGCTAAAAGTCAGCCAACGGAGAGATAGCCTCTGAATTCAAATGGGACACGGGCAGCTGAGTGTGAAAGCAATACTTTGACATTTTGGGAAATACTCAAACTGACTTAGATGAGAAGATTGTTCGAGTAATATCGCTCTTCTCACCCGTCTGCAGAGAAGCAAAGAAGTTTCAGAAATGTAACACTTTTGAAAAAGAGAGAATGATGGATAGATAGATAAATAGATAGATAGATAGATAGATAGATAGATAGATAGATAGATAGATAGATAGATAGATAGATAGATAGATAGATAGATAGATAGATAGATAGATAGATAGATAGAACTCTTCCAGGTTGTACATTGTGTACACTATGTACTTAATTGTGTCCTCATAGTTCACTGCATTTTGTCATATTTGTCTTAAAATAGCAAGCAGAAGAGTCGAGTGTATAAGGGCAAATTAATGTGATGTAAGAAATGCTGTGTCATTATCTGCCACGGACACACTTTCACTGGTGCTTCCTACAGACAGAAATGTCAGAAAGTCTTACAGGAAAGACAAAAGTACGACCTTATGTGGTCATGAGTTAACCAACAAGTACAAAAGGGTATTTCCTTGTTTGTTTCTTGCTGCTCGTATGCACTGTCACAGCCATTTAAGTGGAAATTATAACCAAATCTGAAGATGATCATTAACCCACAGGGATATTTTGACTCAGCAGGAGCAGCTCAATTATAAATGTAAACCCTGCAGTATGGGGAAAAAAAGTAAATAACTTCCCTTTAAAGCTCTGCCTAACCTCAGTTCATATCAACATGACAGTAATTTAATCGTTTGCTTGCATTAATCTACTCACTGTGTCCTCCGTTTCTTATCTTGTTATTTTCTCTGTATCAGCGCTCGCCCAGCTAATCGCTTTTAATCAATGTCACCTGCTGAGAAAACAGACTGGTGTCTGACTTCACCCACAGCACCTTAAAGCAACTACAAGGAGGTTTTTCAAACAGCCTCTCTATAATAACTGATGCCTTAGTTGCAGTTTGAGTAACTGAAGTTGAGATAATAAGATGAGCTTTTCTTTTTCTGTGAATGTTTTCCTCTCAAGCATTCAGACTGACATTCCTGACATTCCTTGTTTATTCCTGGGCTTACACTAGACACATTCCCAAAACAAACCAAGTCCTTACTCACATGCTATACAGCCTGATTGCTATTCAGTTACATTCAATTCCAACTGTGCATCAATACATGTGTGCACTGAATAAAGGCCGAGACGCACTTTCTCACACACACACACATGAACACACACTGTGCCTTCTGTAAAGGATCCAGAGTTTTGAGCGTGTAACATCACACAAGTGATGTGATAAAGTACAGACTCTGCTGAGCTCGTCCCTCAGGTCACTGCAGCCCTGCAGAGACACTTTCATATGTGTGTCAGCTCTCATATCTGAATGGCTCCTGAGGACTTCTGTGTGGTTCAGCTGATGCAGACGGGGGGCATTAAGGAGCGCTGCGGGCACACTGCAAAAATCAAACTCCATTTCCTATTTGGCCTCAAATCATGAATAGTAAATGGCAAAGCATTTCTTTGGAGCAGCAAAAACAAATTGGAGACCAACTCTGACAAAAAAGTGAACACAGTTAACGCTGGGGTAGGCAGTTTCTGGAAAAGGAGAAAAAAAAGGAAAGAGGAAAGAAATAATACCGTTGTTCAGCTGCTCCCTCTTCTCTGTATTAAGCCCCTCCCACCTGACAAGCGAGGGAAAATGTATGCAAGTATAATCTGCACGAGCCATTCACTTCAATCAACCCGTTCACATAGCGGCAATTCAATGACAATTATACTCCTGCTTTCTTTGTGAACTTGTAAGATGAGATGAAGGTCTGTGATTTGAGGCTCTAGTTTGATAGATAAACATAAACTTGAGTTACTTGCAGCCATGAGCCTTTGGCTGCAGTTGGCAGAACACTGAACTGTTGGCAATATTTTCTCTTCACCTCCAAAACACTTCGCAGATTCTAGTTTTATTGTGTTTATTGTTAGGTATAGCTGGAAGAGCTACTTTTTCTGCAGGATTTTTGCCATTGAATTGGAATAGATGCTAGATCATACCCATTGAACATAGCATGATCCTCCCTCCTCTGCGTCAGACTGGCTTACCCTGATATTCTATCCAACAGGATCTCCAACTTTAACCACAGAAGAGGTACCACCAATAACGACCCATATTAGCCTTTCGCAGTTTGGGGTACAGAATGCAGAGGAACGCTCGAAAAAATAAGCACACACACAGCCACGCAAAACTGCCTATGCCAGATTCAATCCATGGCTAAACACACATGGTGGCTATAAACACTGATGTCATGTAAACCAGTGAACCAGGGGAACTTGTATCCCAGACGATACTCATCAAGTTATCATAGTATACAGCAAATGTAAAGAGATTTAAAATATTAATATATAAACCACATATTTGTGTTTCAAAGGGACAATTAGCGCACAAATAGAACAAATGTGTCCCAGATATCAACTATCATCTGACTGCACAATACACAGCAGTACAAACAAGTGCAGCTGAAGCTTGTTAGAAGAGGCTAAAACAGACCTAAACAGTCCTGAAAACAGCTGAAAATAAGATTATTATTCACAGTGAAGCCAGTGTCTTTCTTTATCATTTGCTCTGGGTTACCTTCTCGGTTAATTCCTCCCTTGGAGCCCAGCTGTCAGTCTGAAGCACATCTGCATTCACAGGCCGGCCCATTCAGAGGTAGAGACACGAGTGCGACGCATTCAGTGGTTTGGTTTGTGGATCGACAGAGCAGCTGCAGAAAGTAAAGACGTATTTAGAGGGAGATTAAATCTAAAATATGCGTAAGTGTAGTGCTTAATTGGTCAATCAGTATTCATCGATAAAAACAAAGAAGAACAGCCTCATTAAGCGGTATTAAAGCTTCAGAAGCTTCAATCTTGCATTTATTAATGAAGTGTTTAAGAGTGCTGAAAACCTTAATGAACAGTTGGATGGATTTTACAATAACAGGCGGTTTTATCTTTTTTCACTCCATCTTCTAATTACACAAACAAACAAACAAAAAGAAAAGCTGATGTGATGCTCAACCAGCACATGAAGTCTTACCTCACGCTCGGCTCCACTGAGACTGTGAACTGGTAAATCTTCATGCGTTTGTGATCTGTGAGGCCCTGTGCAGGCGCCGCCACTCCAACCCATGGAGCTTTGAGCGTCAATTCATGGCTGATGAGAATCAAGCTGCTCGCCAACCGCTTTCCCAATTAAGCCCCGGTGTTTACAGCCCGATCACAGAGAGGCTCTAACTGGGAGATCTGGGTTGCACCTCCCTCTTATTCAGATGCCTGCCAGGGTCTGTTAACTTTCTGGGTTCAGTGAGATGTAAAGGGACTCTGGGAGCTCATGGGAGGCTGTGGGATGGCGCACAACGCCGCCTTTCATCAGCTTCACCCCGTCACCAGCTCTGTGCTCAATCCTGCAGAGAGATGTGGACGCATTCCTGGATGGATGGAGCGAGGAGAGGAGGAGGAAGAGTAGACAGACGTTAATGCTTTTCAACTGTGTTTGGCTGCACAAAGATCACATTTTCGCAGTATTTTGATCTTTTTTATTAAGACATAAGCAGAAAGGAAACACTAGTAATCAAATATTTCTCAAGTTGAATGTTTTATTTAGCTATCAGACTTGTCCGGACAGCTAGATTTAGCCTAAAAGTATGGACAAACTACTTTTACACAAGTTAAAAGTTTGCATTTTTATACTTAATTTGCTCAGAGAAACATGCTACACTTACAGAATATTCCATGTGAAGGTTTTTCAGATTGGCAGACTCATTAAAAAAGTCTTCATGAAAGTTTACAACAAAGCCCTCGAGCACTTCTGGAGAGGTGATTGTGGCGAGTTTGTAGAAAAACCGCTATAAGCCCTGATGGACTTAGCTCAAATTCACACACACACACACACACAATCCCCGAAGCGGAGAAAGGAAACAATGGGATTTAGAAAACTGACATACTGGAGTCAACTAATCATGTTGTGTTTGGGACACTGTAGTAGCTTTAGTCAATAACAGCTCAACTGAAGGCTGCAACAAAGAGACTTCTTCAACAAGCGGTACAGTAACATGCTCACTCACTGCAATTGCTCTTGCTTATGTTTGCATAATTAAACTGAAATATTTAATTTATTATATATTCATTCAACTATTGGAGTAACTCTGCAGCACTCTGAAAATAATATGTGAATCATGCAGAACCAAATATGCATTATCAGTTTAACATGCAAAAAAAACATCAATGTGTTTGTGTTGTATGACTTATTATTACCACAATCAAATCAACTTCTCCTGATGCGTTTTACGAGATGAGGTTAAATCTAATTCAGCCTGCAAGGTTCAAGTCACTTTTGGCTCCCATGCAGGTTCAGCTGACTGTTTAGTCTGTGGTTTTGTTTTGAAATGCTTTTGCTGCCATCTGAGAACTAATTACAGTCAGCTGTAATGAGGAATATCACTGCAGCAAGTTGCATGTTCAGTCACCACAGACAGACATAAAACACTTAAATGGTTTGAATAGAAATGATCAAAACACTTGTGATTTCCACATTGTGTGCTGCCCCGGGTAATAGCTGGCTCCCAAAATGATGAATGATATCATAAAATTAAATAAGAAAAAAATAGATTTCTGTGTCAACATTAAAAACTTTGCTCAAGCTCAGACAAGAAAGGAGAAAAGAGTCATTTCACCCCATCTGCTGGCTGGAATAAAAGGCAAAAACCTTTGCCGTATTCCATGTGTTCTAATAAATAATAACTTTATGAACATATTTTGCTGGAAAAAAGATAAAAAGCGCCCTTAATGCGCAGTGGGGTCTCTGTCAAGAAAGAACTACACACAGCCTTTACTGCACTGGATGAAGCTGGCAGGCACAGTGTGGTTTGTAGTCTCTTAATCAAACTGTATTCATGTGTCCTGATGAATGTGACCAGTTTAAAATTCAAACCACTGCACCCTACAGAGCTCTGTCATTGGATAAAGGACGGTCGAGGCATAGGCTCACGCAAATTATTAAAAAGTTTTATGAAATTGCAGCAAAAAGGGAAACATTCGGTCATGGTAAAGCGGACATGTTGCTGTAAAACAGAAGCTACTCAGTAGTTTCTGTTCAATAAAAGCTTCACTTCCACATGAGTGACGGAGATCCTCAGTAAGCATTGTTATCATGACGCAGCTGTTCATGGGAAGTGTTGTGTTTTGATAAAGGCCGAACACAGGCTTATCTCTCTGACCTTTACCGCACTACCACTGCTGTGCTGCTCATTTATTTGTGTCTGACTCTAATATATTCACAGACTTCATGCAGGCTCATTATTTACCAAGTTGTTTCTGCTGACCAGACATTTGAATGGATAATTAATGGATAATTAGAACATGCAGTAATTAAACAATGTATCTAAAAACTGCTGAACTGAGGGTTTGTGTTATCTGTTTTTGCAATCAAATCTGTAGCTGCTATAATGCATGTGTGCGGAGCTGTGCATAGATTTTATGCATGAGTAAATGTGCTCAAACTAGCTGTGTCTGAAAATTCACACCAGTCATGCATAATAAAATATTAGAATAATATATTATTAGCATATATAATGGAATTCCATGGGTTGAAACACTAAGAGAATGCCTGTTTCTAGCTAAGATTTCAGCTTATAATTTTAGCACAAAGTTAGCTGTTAGCAGGCTAATGTTAGCTACATGTTAGCAAGCTAAGACAGAGCTTTATGCATTATCCACATTCTACTACAGCATGAGTGACATAGTGTCAAATGCTTTTTCTAAACATTACTGTAGTTAGCATAAAAGTGACTTTGGATATATGACTTATGAAAATGCAATGCACTAGTAAGTTAATGTTAATTGTACATAGTTTCAGGATTGCAGTTTTCCTGCCAGTGCTTCACATCTGTAAACATCTGTATCCACTTTTGTCCTTTCAGTTTGTCAGATTTTAAAAACTTAGTTGAGTTCTTTACCATGTAGGTAGAGCATTTCAACCAGCTTGATCTTACAAAATAACGTGAAATGACCACGACACTTAACACACTCTTAACATCTTTTCTCTCTGTGTATTTATATTTTTTACGACATTAGTTACTGTGTTCTAATCCTCAGAGCAAGCAGGAGACTTCAAGCAATACTTTGAATAGTACGCTAAAGAGCTTTACGACTCAACGTCAGTGCTGCACAGAAACAAAATGAAAAAGGAGAGGCCTTAGAGAAAACTGAGCGAAGCCATAAGACTACATATTAAGCTCTGAAATCTTGATTCTAGCTATGGCTAGTGAGGATCCAGGTTAGCACGAAAGTTAGCTGCCTTCCTCACTGAGTTAGCAAAGCCATTAGCACGGCTGGCTTTCCTGGCGTACTTGTCCAGCGGTGGTTTTCCCATGCACAAGGTGAAAAAAGGCTTGGGATTTGGCCTGAACACACCTTAAAGCTCACTAATTAACACTGTATATCTTGTATCTTGGCCAGGTGCTTGAGTTTTCCTTTAACACACACAAAATGTTAAAGTATTCATTCAAGCTGGAGGCACGTCCTCGGCTGCTCCTCAGCCAACTGATTATGTTCTCTGAATTCAAATCCAGCTTTTTTTGGGGTAATTCTTACAATCTTCAACCTAAAATTGGGCTTTTGCCGACAGCCCCCTACGATCTACGATCACATCTTTGAAGATGATGTACGGAGGACGAGTGTTCAGCCAACGTGTTGTCTTCAGAAGTGTTTCCATGTCTGCAGCACTGCTGTGTCTCTGCATGTGAGCACAAATTGGAGGTCCTGGAACTGCACTGGCAGACCTTTATGACTGCACTTTCACTGTTCCCTTGTAACTGCGGCTGGCCTGACTTCAGTTTTTAATGGCCTCCAATTAGAGGTGAAGATACTTTGAAAAGTTTACATGGAGTCAGTTGGCTCTTGGTACTTCATTATTTCGAAGGAGTAAAAGGGGGAGAAGTGCAGCAACCGCAACTCCACTTCTTTCATATAAAACTTGACTCCAAAAGTGAATTAAAGTCAGGCTTTGTTCGGGTAAAGATTTTGCACATGGATGTTCAGTTTTCCACATCAAAATCAACACTAAACAAAAGAAACAAAACACACCATATCAGACTATTTGAATATTTTATTAATATGTAGAAAATGTATTAAAAAAGGAACTATATAGTACATGTTTAAGTCAAACTAGAGCTAAATTTGACAGTAATATCCAAGGTTATCCAACAATAAATCCCTAGTTTCAGCATATATAAGCTTCTCAAACAGTCAAGATCACATTTTGTCAACATTTACATTTCATGGCAAGATTTCAAATGGATGCAGTTTCAGTGTCTGGCTTATATAACAAATTGCACCAAACACGGTGGTCGTATCAGATAATTCACTTTAAAAAGTAAACCCCAAGAAATAAAGCATTTTCTTTTTGATATCATAGAGGACCATGTGTCATGATTAACTGTATTTTTTTTTTTTACAATGTCAGTCACAAAATCATAGTTCGTAGTTATTGTAACATAAATAGAAATGTATTAAATAAGGGCAACACGTTTCCTGCACTGTAAGAAGCTCAGTAGAAACAGACAGAAATACAGTGAGTGTATTCCAGGCTGAGTTGAAATAATGGAGAAAAATCTCTTTCAAACACACTTTACTCCAAAGAAGATTTTAAAAGTTGATAGTTTGCTTGCAAAGAGGAAAACAAATGACTAAACAAATCAATAATTCAGACTATTTTGTCTGTAATATCAGACATGTTGTTTCCATGACAAGACTGTTGCAAACATTTCAAATTATTTGTTTTCCTTAAAGCTGAGAAAAAATACATGATTAACCTGAAATGAAAGACGGGACAGAAGCATTTCCAAATAAATGTTTTTTTTTTTTGGTGGTTTTCTCATTGACAGAAAAAGCTTAATTTGATGCATGATGATTGGATGGAATATGCAGAATAAACCATAGAATATATCAGCTTTCCTCTTGAAAGATTTAAGAGCACCTTATAGTTTGCCATGAGAGAAAATCCCTCACAAAACAAATAACATTCTGTTCCTTCTCCGCAAAGCTTCGTGACCTTTGTTCCTTGTACAAAAATGCACCGAGGCAAACTTTATCTAAGTAGTTAATGAAATAAGTACATGGAGAATTCCCTACTCTACTATAAATCACTGCGGGAGATGGATTGCATGAGAGGCTCTGAAACAGTCACTTTGACACTCAAACATAAATCAGACCTGGGAAAGGTCGCATGTTGGAACAGTTTGTTATAAATTATATTTTAGGTTATGTTGTTTTTATTTCGCCCTTGAGGGCAATTTCACTGTTTTCAAAACAGTTTAGCGGTCCAATAAATCTTTATTATCTTCAAACTATTTCAAGAGCACCTTTTACCCAGATCGGCAAAGAAATATGTCGCTACAAAACACATTCTGATGACATTTGTTATTTACTATCAGGCTCTTGATTGCAATTTAGTCGACATGCATTAGGCTCCATCAACCCTTCAACACAACAATGGTTAAAAATACAGCGGTTAAAAGGAGAAATGCTTCTTTGAGAATTAGGTTGCATCTAAAGGGGGAACACATCAAAAGTCACATTACCTTCAACTCTATATCTACATGAGTATATTAGTAGTGTATAGAGGGGAGAGTCACCATTGTTTTCAAGTCTAAAAAGGACAAAAATCACAAATGAAAAATATACACAGTCATATGATACAAGCCAGAGTTTCTGGTTTGCTTCAATCAGATAACTGAAATGAAGAAACTGACAGAAGAACACAAGCTGTTAATATTTGGATTATTGAATATATATGAGATCAAATGTTGCTTGCAGCGATGGTGACATTGATTTCCCAGGATTGTATTTTGTTTTTTTATTAATATAGTATGAAGACAGAGAGGAGGTTCAGCCAGTTGTCTGTGGTTTTCTTCAACCTCCACAGAGATAATTTTCCTCCAACTGAGGCGGCAGGAAACTAAAACAAAACTGTTTCCAGAAAACTGCAGTCCACTAAATGCACCGGCAATGAGCGCTTTGTGCGACAGTGTGAACACTGAATGGGACAAAATGCTTGGTGGGCATGCTGCAGATTACGCCCGCCCCTGCTAAAAGAATACATTCTCTGCCATGTTTGCTGATTTTGTTGTTTCACTGGGGAGCTTAAATAGCGAAGCAAGTAAAAGAAGGGCACAGAAGAAAGACTTGGCTCCACTCCACCTGCTGTTCTGCTTTCTTTGTTAAGTTCATTTCAGCGAGCAGTGGGAGAGAGGCCAGGCTAAAAATCTGCACAATGCCCACCCTGACTTTCTTTTGCATAGAATTGAGTGTTCACATTGCATAAAATAATGCCAGGGGACATGATTACCATAAAGTCCCTGAAAAGTGAGAATCTATTAAGACAGGAAAAAAAGCTGCATCATTGACTTTGGTGACAGAACTGACGGGCATCTTTCCAAACAGCAGGCCGAGTCTTTATTATGCAGATCTTTGGTTAAATGTCTATCAGCACCATCTCTGCAAGCAATCACAGCATCTACAAACACGGGTGAAGCAGCTATCAAGTGCTTGTAATTTGCTTTAAAATAAAGTCCAGGAAATAATATTTAAATGCCCACAAACGACTAAAGAAATAACTGAATTAAATGAACAACAATAGCTTTGCTGTGTTCCCACTCGTAGTGCAAATACTGTCTCAGTGTGGCTACCAATAACAATGAAGTTCAATACTGATGATTTTTTTAATAATTAACACAAAGGATTCTGTAATAGCTACCAGTAACACAGACAGAGAGAATAATAAAATAAATAAAATAGATAATGAAGCTGTTGCTGGTGCACTGCTTTGTGAATGATTATTCTGGATTCACTTTTGCTTTTCGGTGTTAATTATTATCTCTGATGTCCAGTATTTGTCGTCATGTTTTAAGATTACATTAACTCAATATAGGCTCAAAAACCAAGGCATCAAATCATATTAAATAGATGGACTTTTGTCACAATATCAGTTATAAAAATATATATATCTTACAGTTAAGGGTTTTAAGGGCATATACAGTATATTTTTTGTTAAAAGTGTTATTATTTCGGTTAAAATAACGTTAGCTATTGCAGTCTTGAGGGCATTTCTGAGCACATTTCCTCGCATCCCAGGGAAAGGCAAATCACAATCTTAAAGGAAAGAAAAAAGCTTCTTGGTTTGCCTTTCCGTTTTTCTTTTTTTTTTTTTTTACAGCAAAAAGAACCATTGTCATTCAAAGTACTTAATAAATTACATACAGTGTCCTCTATCGTCTGGGTAGAAGAGTACAGCAGGGAAAGACAGCTAAAGCTGGGCAGAGTTTACAGAGTTCGGACATTGTTTCACCCTCTCTGCTATTTCACCATCTCATCCGTGGTTATAACGGTTTCTGCGTGTTGGTAGTATATTAATAATAATGGGTTTCATTATTTTACAACTGAATATTAATAAAATATTAGTAGCTTTTTGTCATAACCCCCTTTTTTTCCTTTGCAGCCTCACTAAAAAGGCATTATCAGTGAGGCACACAGATAGCAGAAACTCTTCAGTAAACATCGTCCGAACCCCATTTATCCTCGACTCTGGGCCGGGCGGAGGCGGTTTGTTTATACAGGGGCGGACCGCCTCCTCTTGCTGCTGATGCTACGGAAGTTGAATGGCCTCATCTTCATCTCCACGAAAGGAATAGAGAACTCGTGGCCTTTCCAGTGGTACCAGTTAATACCCTGTAGGAGGGAAAAGTGTGATTTCAGAAGCTGCTTGAATCAACAGGCCGTTTTTTTTACGCAAGGCGGGAGCAGTTAGGGAAAACGACTGGAAATGTTAAATAAAAGGTCTGAAGATGGAAATGTTATATCTTCAGTGAAGTGTATTTTAATGTCAACTGAAGGAAACATGAGGGCAAAAATCCTGATTTAAGAGTGAGCACAATCATGAATTTAGTGTAATTATAGTCTCACTCCCTAATCCTCGCCACCACCGAAACCTTCCCACCTGCAGCTTTACGCTGAGAGGCAATTTCTCTCTACGTGTCTTTACGCCTGTCCGTCTCTGCTCTCCCACCTGGACTCATTTCATGTCATCCAACAACAAAGAGAGAGGTACAGAGCACAGAGAGGGAGAGAGGAGCAGCGACGCTCCGAAGCCTTTGTAGTTCAGCCTAATCACAGCTTCACACACGGCGCCTCGCTCTCTTTGTCGAGCCATTACAGCATCAAGCTGAGACATCACACACTCGTCAAAAGGACCGGACAAAAACCTCAACACTCACTCTCACCTCACATGTCGTGAGCCCGAAAAACAAACAAAAAAACAGTGTGAAAATCGAACACGTGCGCGGTTCATATTTTGGCTCTGTGGTCGTTTCCATCCACATGTGACTGTAGTTTGAATGTTCGAATGCTCACTGTAACACACAATACAGCCACTTTTGATCAATCAAGATTAACATGCATCACCTCTTCTAGTTTAATTAAAATCACTGCAGTATTGGCCCTTTTATTTGACCTTTCATTAGAGATCTTCCATCAGGCCAATCAGTGAGAAGTGAAAAGTACGCTGATGGATGTCTGGAGCAAGTTTTATGTAATTTAATTTACAAATTATGAGCCTTTCCAAATGAGAAATTTTAACCTTTAATCACACTGCCATAATACAGCCAGTTTATGTGAATGCCTAAATGCCGCCCTGTCACCGTGTGACAGCACTGAGTTAAAGGAGTGCAGATAGGTTTGGTTTTATGTGCTGAGGTTTTAAAAACCACCTCTGACTTTTCTGCTGGCACATCAATACCATGGAGGGGAGTGGAACATTTGAGGTGCTACAAGGACTGAAAAATTACATTTAAAGCTGGTGCGCGGCACTTTTACATATAAATTAAAGTCGGTTACATTAAAGCCCCTGCCAAATGAGTTCACACTCTGCTGTTTGAGCCAGTGGCCACCCAGGAGAGCTGTCTGTATATGGTGGTATACAGAGGTTGTGGTGTCTGTGGCGACATTACTGCACTGACACACTTGAGTTTGTGTCTTTCTCCAGTTTTCTGGTGACGTGTCTAAAAACAGCTGATTGGGCCGGAAAAAATAAAGTTCCCGACCCAACCGTGTCCATTCTGCCGCTGGTAAAGAATGTCCCAGGTGTGTGGGACTCCTTACTTTATTTTGAAAAGTTTCTCGGTCCAATCAGCTGTTTTTAGACTCATCAGGAAGCGTTTTGATCTTTACTCAAATGTATTAGTCTGAACACAAGAAGTATGATTAATATTCAAAGAAGACATAATGAACGTAATCAATCTATAATTCACATTCTGGTTTGATTAACACTTTTTTTTACTACATAATTCCATTTGTGTTCCTTCATAGTTTTGACGTCTTCAGTCTTAATCTACAATGTTGAAAATCATTTAAAAAATAAATAAATAAATAAATATTTACGTCTTAGACAAGATCCCAACTTTTTCAGAACCTGGGTTGTAACCATCAGAATGATTTGTTTCACTGAGATGTCTGCCGTGAGTCAGAGAATATAAACTTCTGTCCAATCAGAACAGACTGAGCCTTTTCATGAGGCGGCCTTAAAGCATGTCTGACAGACAGTATGACACAAATTGTGTGTTTTTTTTTAACAGCAACGCATTAAAACATGTTCTAGTAGAAACCAACAATACAAGTATGAGCCTGAAAATGAGCATAATATGTCCTCTTTACGATGAAATGCTCTCTGGCCTTAGATTTCCTGTTAGATTAACACAAATTAATTTGGGAATATTAAACATGAGAAACTAATTAAAGACTTTCTTTGAGATTGGATCACAAAAGTTCAGGAAACAAAGCACATATCTAAACACAATTTAAATTTAATTAGCACAACTGAGTTTACACACAGTGTTGTGTGCTGTAAGTCTGGAGCTTCTGGGGCTCCTGGTGTTTTGGGTCAGTTAACTTTTTGGCCAAGTTGTTAAATCTTCCTCTTGTTGTATCCATTCCAGATACCACAACAAATAGAGTGATTTTTAGAGATTCAGATAATAAAACCTTTTATTATCTTCTTTTAATGAAAAGTAGATGATCTGACTTTTTACGTGTCATATTCGCTCTCTGATCATTTACCATATTTATTGTTTGACTGACCTGACTGTGTCTGGACTCGCCGTATTTGCCGTTGAGGTTGGCTCGGTGGCAGTTCTTGTACCACCAGGCTCCTTTGTAAGACAAGGCACAGTTAGTGACAGCGATGTCGTTGTCTCTGTCTTTTGTGGAGAAGGGCCGGCCCTGGTGGTAGCTCAGAGAGTCACCTGGAGTCAGAGGAAGAGAGAGAAAAAGATGCAGAACATCAGCTGGGCAACATTTGCATGTGAGTGAGTAACGGCGCGGCGAGGGGACACAAACAACCAGGCAGGCAGGAGGGGAAGAGACATGAGAGGGAGAAGGAGGAAAGAAGTCCTGCTACAGGCTCTCGGAATGTATTTAGGCAGAGAAAATTATAATTATAAACATGAGGGGATGATGGGTAATTCTGGCATATGGTCATGTTGACAGACTGAGAGATAGATGGAGAGCGAGGACAAGAGTGGAAGTGTGGAGGAGTGCTGAGGCGAGTTTCAGACACCAGGGAGAAGAAAAGACGGAGGGAGAAAAAAATGGCAGATGGCAGTCGGAATGGAGAGCGTTTTCACTTAAAGGTTTGGGTTTGCTATACTCAAGTATATGGCGTTGTTATTTGGCTCGTGAGTAAGTGCAAGTAAAGTGTAAGTGATCGCAAGGCTTTCATCCAAAATGTAAAAAAAATCTAAATATACTGTATCAGTGTATATTTCAACCACGTACCTGCGGTGCCGTTGTACTCTCCTATCCTGAGCTTGTAGAGGTTTCTCGCATCTCCAATGGAGAACTTGTCATAACTGGCGTAGACTGACTCCTGACCGTCCTTCATGTCAATTCTCAGCTCATAGCGGCCCTGACCAGCAATCCTCTGGATGTTGTCCAGACCTGTGGAGGAACAACACACATTATAGTTTATTTAATAACCACAGAAATATCTCCAACTACACCGGCGTCAGAGCTCCTCAAGCAGATTTCAAAGTCGTAACACTCATAGTGATATAGGAGTCATTACACTCATTGCAATTGAAGAAAACTCCACAGGGCACCTTTGGAAGAGGGTGTTTAACTTCACATTGTATGAGCAAACGACTTCATAAGCCTGAGAATATATATAATATATATTATATTACATACAGTGGCAAGAAGAAGTATGTGAACACTTTGAAGTTACGTGGTTTTCTGCTTTAATTTGACCTAAAATGTGATCTGATCTGCAACTAAGTCCAGAGTATAGACAAATACAATGTGCTTAACCTAATAAAACCAATTATAAAAGTTCTTATAATATCCTTATTGAACACATTCATGAAGCATCATAGTGCTGGTGGAACAAGTAAATGAACCCTGAGACTAATGACTCTATCGAGAGCTAACTGGAGTCAGGAGTTAGCAAACCTGGAGTCCAACTAATAAAATGAGATTAGAGTGAGGTGTAGAGCTACTTTAACTTATTAAAAATAATAAAAATTCCTTAGCCTGCTATTCACAATAAGCACTCACTTACTTTTTCCACCAGAACCAAAAAAATCAATGCATAAAGGTTTCACATGCTTTTCTTGCCACTGTATATACATAAAGCTTACTGCATAAAATACTGTCTATCTACAGATTAGGGTTTAGATTAGAGAAAAAACTCCACACAAAAAACATCCTGAATTTGGAGAAAAGGAGGCGATAAGGGATCCGTCTTCCACTACAGTCAGACAGACAATAGATGTTACCTGTAAATAATAACGGCAAATTTACAATGTAGATCGACAGGATGACAACATTAAGTAAATAAACTTCTAAAATATAAAAGAATATTGATCAGAGTAGACATAAAACCATTACAGGAAGAATGTAATATTGATTTTTGTGACTCTGTGACATTCTACCACCTGCACGTCCACACTGACAGACAGATTGTTCCCACCCGCAGCTTTGTAGGTTAAAGGTTTGAATCCCGATAAGCGCCGTGTTGGACGTCTTTGTCAGCTGATTGTATGGATGTGTATGATTGACATTGTCGAGAGCGGTGGACGCTGTCACCGCCGGCCCTCCTGCAAATGCCACATGTGGCAACTTTCTGAGATACGCGGCTTTGCTCTCTATCTCCAAGGCAGCAGATGTGAGGCTCGTTTGAACCCCGACAGGCGATAAGACCCCACACCGACCTGAGAGATTGGAACTGCCTCCACGATCAGATTACAACAAGCACCCATTTGGAAAAGAGTCTCTCTCCCTGCTTAACCTCCGACAGAAGCATCACATGCACACTTTTTCTGAACCTTGGGAAAATCGGAAGAAAAAATAAAAAAATTCTCAAGCTTTCGCTGATAAGGAGTTGGAAGTGGGAACCAGAGACAGCGGGGGGAACTAAGTCTGCTGTAATATGTCAACGGAAAGCAGATAAAATCTATGTTACAACCCAAAGGCACTTAAGGTGACAGGGGAAAAGCAATTGTTGTAATAAAATTGTGTTTAACACTCTGTCATCTCTAATTTCCATTGTATAATATCACTGTATTATCAGCAATTAATCTAGCAACCATAATTTTTTTTTACTGTTTTTTCCTCCAACAGTTTTATGGGATCAGACTGCTTTATTCCAAACTGCAGCGATTAAAAATGCATTTTGACACACTATTGCACTCTTGTCCTATTATACTACCAATATTACCATCTCGTCACATTTTATTACCAACCTTTCTCCCTCACTTACACAGAAGCAAAGGGGAGGAATTTAAAAAAAAAAGGAAACAGAGCGGGATAATGATCACATATTCGCACATAGCCACCCTGGTTTCTCTCTGTTATTACATCATCAAACTGACATTGTGTTGAGCGTGAAAACTGGCCGAGGTCAGTGAGTAGGGAGAATAGATTGCCCTGGAGCAGCAATAAAAACGGCCGTTTTCAAACTGTAACAGATAATAATGAAAGCTTAATTTCCATATTCTTTACTGCTGACCAGTTAAGTGCCTCTTCTTTTCAGTTTGAGTGGATTTAATATCGATGTTTATGGTTCCATACTGCCCGATATATTGCTGTTCTGTGTGTAGAGGCGGTGATTAGCTAAATGTTCACTGTAATGGCTCTCCACGGGCTACGACAGAGACCGGATCTGTAGAAAGATGAGTGAAAGTCAAATGGATTCAAACGGCCGAGACCATCTGTATGTTAATTATGTGTACTTTCTAAAAGGATGATGCATTTTAAGGACACTTATTACACTATAAATCCTTAAAATACACACAAAATATATACACAGGACAAAACAAACACACATAAAACAGTACACAGCAACATGGATGTGAAACTGTCTGACATACAGCCATCTGAAGTGCAGGGACGTTCAGAACAGTGATAGTATTTGAGAAAAACTAAGTGTTTGGCATGTAAGGATACATAATGCATGGATAACACACTGTTTTATTACTGTGCCTGCCAGTGTTCTGAAAACAACTAGAAGTTAGTTATTGTAGTTTGGCAGCCGATCAACACAGCAGTTGGAGTAGCAGCTGTGGCTGTGACACAAAGAACCATGGAGCAGTGTAATAGTAAAGGTATCCTATTTTAGCTTTAGTCGAAAGTGTTCAAACGGTTACAGATAAACTATTAGATTAAATCGGACTTAAATGTTCGGGGGAAATCGATATTTTCAGAAATAAAAGTCCATAAAAGAACTGGGATTTTTTTTTTAATTAGAGCCTGTAGAGAAGTGTAGACAGAAATGGTAAATTATTGTTTTTTTTCCAACATGTGTGTGTACCTGATCCGCTCCTTTCATTTTCCCTTTCACAATAAAAGCCATAGATATATACACTGAGTACCTTCTAAACTGAAATTCACTAAAAGGAACCTCAGTGAAATAGATACAAAAACTCACCTGAGACCTGAGATCAATAGATTCCTGGTAGTTGGCCCTCTGCCTGCACAAATCTATTCAAATATTGTACTGAACAAGTGTTGCAAACTGTCGGTATGAATAGATTTTATGTAAATATTGCAGGTGAGCTTTTGACATTTTCGTACCCCGGTGTGTAAAAGTCTTAATACCAGGACAACTGAAAATAGCCACTGTGTTTTCATAAAACCTGTGCCTCTCCTGCTATATGGGGGAAAAGCCTGCAGTGTCCGGATAAAGACCACCACATCAACAAACTTCATGCAGCAGGCTCGACATTTTGTGCCACACTCTGATTCTGCAGTGTTCCCTGCTGGCATGCTATCTGTAATCTGGCATCCCGGGGAGAAGCTTTCACAGGAGCAGAGAGCAGCTCTCGATGCTCCACACCCCGAGGTTACATTAAGCAGCTTTTATGCACCGAGAGGACCGAGTACAGTATAGGAGAGAAGAAAGAAAGAAAAGAAAGCAGGGAGAGCAACCCAGGAGGCACTAAAAAAAGTAAAGCAAGACCCCAGAGATAGAAGGAGGTGCCCTCGACTGGTCCAGAAGTGGTGAGAGGGCAGATTATCGCTGATTCAGCTGAAGTGGAAACGGGTCAGATGAAATGTTGTACTCACTGAACCAGATATGCTTCGGCGTCTTTAGATTTTATTGCACGGACAGAGCCAATATAAATCTGCAAGCTATGAGGCAAATGCTGCTGCATGATGCCTTCAGGTCCCTGTCAGAAACACTGCTGTCACTCACTATCTACACTTTATACTGTGTGTGTGCACAGAGGAGGGGTGTATGCTCATCGTACAAAGATGTTTGCACTGTATTTTCTATCACGCCTCCTCTGCTACGCTGAGTAATTTCCACCACTCTCCTTTGTTGAAACACAAAAACAAATTATTAATTTATACCAGCAGACAGCATTACATCTTTTTTCGGTTGTGATAAAATGTTAAAAGCTGCCTTTGAACACCCACCGTGTACTGTGTCGATGTACAAAACTAACAGGACCAGCTTTATTATTCAATTCAACTCGACAACACCGCAGACTGCAGCTTTAAAAATAACCTGTGAGCCAACAAATCTGACATACTCAACAAGAATTGCAGGCTTTTGTACCAGATCCTATTATATTGTCAGCTCCTGTTCATGAGGGGTTGGATCTAAAATCTCTTTATGCTTTCAACTATTACAGTGTGCTTAGTCACTAATGGACTACAGCGTGCCACCGCTATCTTGTGTTATGATCCGATGTGTGTCAGCTGCAGTAACAGCCTTCCCTCTGTGATAATGTGGTGATAATGCAATGCCATAAAATTTCCCCCAGCGTTATTTAATTTCTCTAATCAAAAAGTTCAAAAAAACATTCTTCTCAAGGTTCTGATTCCCTTAATGAAATATTCATGTAATATTTTCCTTTAATCATCTGCACCAAAACAATAACACAAAAACTGGCCCATGAAGAAACATGACTCATTTGCACATTTTCTAATGAATATAATTATTGTTTCATAATGAGATTTGGGGGGAGGGGGAAAAATATTCAGCAGTCCATCAAAACAGTGAGGAGGTTCTGTTGTTTTGTCTTTGAATCAGAGCGACGCTAAAAACAATTACCAAGTCATTTCAGGGAGAGATGAGCTTTCAGAGAAGCCAGTAATGAATCGGATAGACTTTGTGAAGTCAAGTGCTGAAAGATGAGATGAGCAAAAAGAAAAGGATAAAAAAAAAGGTCGAGCTGCACAGCTCTCCGTCTTCATACAGAGTGAGAAATCTCACAAGAGAAGCTATACTGCCTGCACAAGATATTGGAAACATCTTTCCTGTCCATAAAATAGATGTATCAATTGAAACCAAGTGAAAGCTACGACCTTCTATTGATTGTAGCTATTAAATCCACTTCAGTCACGGAGACGGCGTGTAGATAAAGAGGGTAATACAGCCTTCACAAAACTGAGCAGAATGGGCCGCAGGTTAATATCAGCCTGCAGCCCATAAAATACAGCAGAAAGATATCGGGCAGGGTGACAGGAAGTTGGCGGCCGACCTGTTACAATAAGTTCAGCGAGACGACGTGGAGCGTTCTGTGTACTGGTTGTGGAACTGGGGTAACAACATCAGCTGTTGTTATCAATTATTGGATGAATCTTGCAATTTATTTAATGAATGTACTGTATTACAACTTATTTGTGTCTGAAGCTCTTCTCCTGTCAGCGGATGCACTAAATATCTTTCAGTGACACAAAATAAATCTCACAGAACTTGTGCTACTAAAGAGGAAATACTAGAAGATGAAGTTGACAAAACACTCAAATTCATACACATTTTTTCTGCACATTCAGATTGAGAGTCTTACCGAGCCAGAATTCATCCTCCAGATTTCCAAAGCCGACCCGATAGTCGCTCCACTTCCTGGAAAAGTCGGTCAGGCCGTTCTGACGACGCTGAAATACCTGAACAAGATCACAACAAGAAAGACTCAGTTGTTTGGACTAAAAGAGATGAGATAATTGAATAATTGTAGAATACTTAACACATCAAAACTATGATGGAACACATTTGGAAATATGCAGTAAACAAAAAAAGTGTTAAACAGACCAGAATGTTTTTTTTTAGATTCATCAAAGTAGCCATTTTAGTTTTGTTGGTCTCAAACACATTAAGAAGAAATAAAGAAATAAACACAAGAAATAACACAAATTAACTTTACAAAGCTGCCATCAAAGAAAAATGTGGCTACTTCAAAGAATCTAAACATATTCTGGTTTAACACTTTTTACATATTCCACATGTTTTCTTTAATAGTTTTGCTGTCTTCAATAATAATCCAAAATAATAAAAATAAAGAAACACCATTACAGAAGGTGAGTCCAAACATGGTACTGTATGTGGTCCAGCTTAATGCTTCCCCTTCCTTAATCTGCCTGAAACAGCGTCTCACATTTGCACATGTAACAGAAATTGCTATTAAAAGAAGAAAGCGTCGTCTTCACAGTGACTCACAATCCAGCCTCCTTCATCAGTGGTCATGTCGCAGTACACCTGCACGCCCTGGCTCGGGTCTCTGTTGATGTAAATGGTGTAGACGCCGCTCAGCAGCTCTCCATTCAGCAGGTGCTGGGCACAATTCTGAGGTGTTGCAAACAGGCGACTCCCTGGAGAGAAGCAGAGGAGGGATGAGGACAAATTACGATCTGCTTGTTTTTGTCCATATTTTGGCTTAAATAATTCAGTTTGTGGATATTTCTGCAGACTACCTGGACAGAACCTATTGGTAATGATGATACTCCATAACAGTGGAATTCCATATTGTGTTTGAAAGTTGTGTTGAGACCCCAAGTGGCCAAAAATATCAATAAGAAATGTTGTAAATAAACACACACACACATTTTGCTGCTGTGCCCACTGCTTGGTTTCAATCAGAGCTGAACAATGAGGGAAAATCCTCTTTTTGTAATTTATTAGTGCAACGCTGTGATAAAGATTGAGTGTGCATTTTTTAAAGAAGCACCTTATCATCTTTATTCAATATATAGAAGCAATAAATCGCTCTGTAGTGTGAACACAACATTGGATACAGTCAACACATAAACTGCTCTTTAATGAAGTCCAGGTTTATGTATTATGATGAAATCAGATCAACTGATGCATAAATTATCATGAATAACATCTTTATTCATCAGCTGAGTAGAAGCCTGGTGTGATTATTATATATGCAACATAAATATGATCTCTGTGCATGTGAATCTTGATAAACATTTTATTTAATCATAGCTTCTGTGACTTGAGAATTGTGTTCTGTTACATCCCAGTGTTGATTTAGGTTTGATTAATCATACAGCCCGAGCTGACGCGATGGATGCTGATATTTACTTCTGTTCACATACATTCCAGGTGATTAGCACGTTGGTGATGCTTCCTTATCCTTGTCTGAGTGACAGATCTAATTACATAGTATCCACATTGAAGATTAGAGCACCCTGTTCAGCTCGAGGACTGTAGACAGCCACAGTGCAGGTGCAGCCTAATGGGAAGTCTCCCTCACTGTGCTGCAGCGAAGGAAGATGAAAATTGTGTCTGACTTTGGGGAGCCATTACTGTGCAGCTTTATTATGGTGACTGTAATATGAAACGCTCTGCAAAAAGGGGGGAAAAACTGTGGGGCCAAGGAAACTAACACTGTTATAATCTCTTGTCAAAGTTAAATTAAGGAATACAAATTGATTATAAGTGTGTGTGTGTGTGTGTGTGTGTGCTGTACCTGTAGTGAAGGTAGTGGAGACTACAGCGCTGGTGTCAAGTCCTCTTGCAGCCTGGAGCTTCACAGTGTACTCTGTGGTCTCTGCCAGTCCCTCCAGTCGAATCCACGTGTCCTCTGCATCCAGGATCAGCTCCTAGTACGCACACACACAACATTAATTTACAAAGTTTAAAGATATTAGATAACAGATAATGGAATTGCCTTTTATAAAAGCAATAATTTAATGTGTATTCATCAGTATAAACCTCAGGGTAAAAAAACTAATTATAATACAATCCCCACAAGCCGCTGATAAAACACTGAAAGAGCTTGTGAGTTTTTTTTTCTTTCAAAAAAACCTATGGCACTAAAAAGACCTTGAAGCTATTTTTGTTCAGGAAACACATGACACATTTTTTGTGCTCCTGTTGCAAGTGATTTAGAGGAATTGAAAAAAGGATATTAGGTTGATTAAAACGCTGCATTTGTGAAGCAGCAAGTATACATTTGTTGTTCACAGTGTAGCTGTTTATTTTAGTGTGATTAATTTGGATTTTTTTCAAATGAATCTGTTCTTTACAAGCATAAAGCATTGTTTTGTAAACCAGCGGTGCCTGGGATCGGCTGGGTGTTATGGTATATTAATACCATTTTGAGATAATCAGCATCGTCTGGTTATTATTCATTATACTATTTCACTGAGCCAACAGCAGAGAAGGCAACAAACCCTAATAATATGAATTTGTTTTTTAATTATTTAGTTTAAAAAGTGGAGAAAAGTGGAGATGCTGTAACCATTTTTTTTTTTTATCTGCTCTTAAGCAAGTTATTGTGTTGTTTTATTACCTGTGGGCATTTAGAGTGCAGATCTATTTAGGTAAACCGAGACAAAGCAGATAATCAAAGTGTAAAATAAATCTTAGTTTATGTTCAGCTATTTTGTGCCTCTTCTTTTTTTTATTGTTATGTAGTTGTTGTATTTTATCAGATGGAAAGTAAACAAAACAAGAACATGAACGTGATTATGGCATTATGTAATGGCATTAAGAAAACATATTGGTCAGGACACCAGCTGGATGTTTGGCACAGAAATAAAAACCAAGTAGTTATGGTGGAGACTCGACAAGTCCAGCAAGGATGCACCGGAAACCAGAACTGGAAACTTTCTCATTTTACAGGTAAAAATCTGAGGTAATAAACAGAATCATGATTCATATTTAAGCAGCATTGCATGGTGGGACAGTCGGATCTGTGTGAGCTTACTGCTCAAAGTGCAATGGACGGATCTTGTTTGCATAAAGTTGAGGTCAAGTTGTTTTTATGCAAATTCAGTTACAATGAGCGGTCAGTCTGCTTGCCATGCAATCCTGCACAGTGAAGCTGGATTCATCGACTTCCTAAACCTCAATGGACCCAGTTACTCTTCCACAGAGTCTGGCTGCCACATGTAAAAAGTGACATAGCCATAAACAATACAGACGGAGGAGAAGTGAGGGCGATGAGACGGAGAAAAGATAAAAGAGTTGTATTGGACAGCCAAGCTGAGAAGCTGCTAAGCAATCAGGAAACAAACACTATTTCTATTTTTGGTTAAGAAGTCACATCAGTACAGCAGTTACTTCCCTTTGTTCTTGAAACCGAGGCGAGTATTCCTGTGACATCACTTTCTGAGATGAGACAAAATCCTGCCCGCAGAATGCTCAATTGATAAACAGAAACTTGACCTTGTCTCTGCATGTTGTGTGTGCATGTGTGTTACAATTTGCCCTGGATACACATTAAATATGAACAAGTACAAATGAAATATTCAGGCAGTTTGGAAAAAAAACACACATTTCCAGGCAATGTGTCTCAGTGAATAATGCAGGGAAGCAGCTGGTAAATGGTGTCTCTCCGTCTCAGAGGATCGGACAGATTCCCAACAGATTTTCAGGGTCGAGATAAAAGTTTTTATTACAAGCCAAAAGGCCTGTTTTTTAATACATACCTTTATATTATCACTATCGATTGAGTGTGTGTGTGGTTGGATGTTTTGAGGATGTGTGTTTGAATGGGCAGATCTTTAATAATCGAGTCACGAACATAACCAACAGTGATACATGAATTTACAAACTGGTAAGTAAATGTTAATCAGATAAGAAATTAATCTCACTGCTCCTGTGTGTAAATTATTAAAGTCCATTATCTCTGCGAGAGGGGGAGCTGGCTGAACAGCTGTAAGGCTCGCCAATATGTGGTTAGATTACAGTCGCAGTAATGCTGCTCAGATTTCCAGACCTCAAGCAGAGACAACCAGACGAAAGTCTCACAATGAGCAATCATTTTCGCTCTAAGCACGAATGAGTGATATGAATCATGTTTTGTTGAAAATATGAATTTAAATTGTGGCACTTGTTGAGGCAGCTCACTGCAGTGAAATCAAGATTTGAATAAAGTCCAGAAGAAGATGATCAAAGGTGATTCGAAGAAGGAAAATTGAAATTTCAACTAGGTTTGAAAGACCTTTAAGATTTCTTTTTAAATGTATGTTATTAAAGGCACAATGAGTAGGATTTCCCTAAAACAACAAAGACACTAGATTGACTCAAACAGCGGTGGAGGAAGTATTCATATCTTTGGTAAAAGTTAAAGTCCTGCATTCAAAACTTACTTACAAATAAGTACAAAAGTATCAGTGTCTTAATGTACTTAAAGTATCAAAAGTAACTTGTTATGCAGAATGGTACCACTCAGATTGTTTTATATGTTCCAAATATATGATTATTAGATAATTAGTAATAATGCATTTATATAAGCAGCATTTTACTGCTGTCAAGGTAGGACTCATTTTAATTACTTGATATACTGCTATGTGGTTTTATTGATAAAAAAATGTTAATCCTTAAGGGTAACTTATTATTTAAGCTGGCAGCTAAATGTAGTAGAGTAGAAGTATAAAGTTAAATAAATGAAAATACTCAGGTGAAATAAAGCACCTCAAAATTGTACTTAAGTAACATTAAGAGAGCTATGGTGTGCTGTTGTTAAAAGTCTGTGCTGCTTGTTTTGTGTAGCATGCTGCTGTCTGGTTGTTGTCACTATGACCATGTAAATAAAACAGTGAATTTACTGTTTTATGCAAATATGGTTTTAAAAATAGAACTATTCGAAAAAATGGATGAAAACAACCGTTTTTTTGGTTAATAACTCACGACGGATAATGAAACCAAACAGCATTGAATGTTAATTTCCTCCTGTTGGATACTGATTTGTATGCTGTATGTATGTGTGTTATTCAGATATGTGTGCTGTTGGAGAAAAATAATTATGAAAAATGTAAATTTCTGTTAGACTTAACATGCAAATGTATGCATGTGTTGTTGAAACGGCATATAAAAATGTTGATTTAACATTACTAGGAAGTAAAATCCAGAGAAATGATTCTTTATAAACACACCATTGTTTTGGAAAATGGATGAAAAGGCAGATTATGGGACAAAACACTGAAAAAACAAGGGGAAAAAATGGGATAATCTGTATTGTTACTGTTGCATTCTTTGTGCATGAGTGACACCTGATGGTGGAACACACAGCAATGCCACACATGCAAGGTCAGAATGAGTGTGTGTGTGTGAGAGACTTGTGGTCCATCATCACTGCATCAGCATGGAAATGTGTGTATGTGTGTGTGTTTCTGCTGTTCCTTTATAAGATGGTGACACTACATTGGGCAGTAAGGGGACAGTGTGTGTGTGTGTGTGTGTTTGCATCTGGTTGCATGTGCACGCTTGTGTGTAAGACTCCTAATTGCCAATAAAAGGGAGTGTTTTGCCGAGCATCATGGGAAATGGTTGTAGTCAATTTGTTAACAGGCGTGGTGCGTACCACACTGCTCTTACTAATGCGCTTTATTCCCATTACTCAACCACATCAAAAAGTTTAATCAAAATAAACAATGTCTCTACTGAGACACATTAAAGTAATATCTCTGTTAGACAGGCAATTTCTCTGCGCTGTTCCCTCGCGTGTGTGTGTATCAGTCTGTGGGTTTGTGTGTCCCCCAACGCTCGCATGCTCCACATTCGGGGATTACATGTTTGATAGATAGAATGTGGATTTTGAAGTGCACGTCATAAAGTTGTGTTGTGAAAAGTTGATTAAATCGGGAACATTCTCTACTCTGCAGAAATCCAAAAAGTAGCTTGAATATGTCATTCAATATCTGCAGAATTAAGTTTCTATTTTCAGGTGTGTGTGGATGAACCAAAGCTCAGCTTATCTCCCTGACACATGTTTGCAGCTGCAGCACGAATACTCAACAGGATTCGAGTAGATAGAGAGCAGATAGGGAAACACATTTTGGCTGCAGATAAAGTGTTAAAATACATGAAATTACAGTATCTGGGACCAGTGTGTGTGTCTGTCTATGTGTATAGGAGAGCAAATTGAAACACAAGAATCTGGCTCTGTGCAGCACATACTTTGCGGCTGCCGTCTGTTGACTTGTAGGTGAGCATGTAGTTGTCAATTTCTGCGATTGGCGGTTGCCAGGAGATGAGAGCGCTGCGGTGATTCACTTCACTGGCTGTCAGGTTCAGAGGCGCGTCCATCGCTGCCAGAAAGACAGAAAAATATCAATTTAGTGCCAAACAAGGACAGTTTGTACGACTTCTACCGAGTGCAATACTGCAGTTCACAAAAAATGACTAAACAGGATGATTTTCATTACTCCAAATTGTGTTTGGGCCCATTATAGGTGCTGAGATGTTGAGGTTTAGTGAGTAGGGCTGGGAATCATTTTAAAATGTCGATACCAGTGCCCTTAACGTGATACTAATCTCAACAGATTAGTTCATTTGGTAGCATTTTTTTCTTCCTCATTCAATACACATCATCCGAGTGGAAGTATGTAGCTGTGTAAAATAACTCTAGTACAGATACCCAGCCCTATCAGTGGGTATATACCTGCTGATGGAAAAACAAAATCACAACTATCATATTTAGAAATGCAGTGATTTATTGTGCATGTCAATGTGCCATGCGACAGCCTTATTCTTTGTCTGGTGCAGGAAGGCAAAGAAGGCAAGGCAAGTTTATTTATATAGCACATATCAGCAATAAGGCAATCCAAAGTGCTTTACACGAAACATCAAAAGCATCACAACAAAGGGCGGAAAAACTCATTGAAGATCATTAAAACTAAACCTTGAAATCAAAGAGCGAAAAGAAAACAGAAACAGCTCGAACAGAAGCTGTTATGTATAAAAAATGAGTAAAAGTTACAGTACTGAGTTATATAGTTATAAAACGAATTAAATATATCTCATATATTTGTAATATTAAAATATATGCGGCTGGACAAAGGTGAGCTAACCTCGATTCAATCGAACTAAGAGTTTCAGCAGACCTGCAGTTTTCTGGGATTTTATTCCAGACATGCGGAGCATAGAAACTGAACGCTGCTTCTCCATGTTTGGTTCTGACCCTGGGGACAGAAAGCAGACCTGTCCCGGCCGACCTGAGTGATCTGGAGATTTATAGTGAATCACTAATGTATTTTGGCCCTAAACCATTCAGTGCTTTATAAACCGGCAGCAGTATTTTAAAATGCATTCTCTCACACACCGGGAGCCAGTGTGAAGACCTGAGAACCTGATATGATCCACTGTCTTGGTCTTAGTGACGACTAAGCAGCAGCGTTCTGAATCAGCTGCAGTCGTCGGACTGAATTTTAGGGAGACTGAAACTGTTACAGGAATAAAGTCGACTGAAGATAAATGCAGGTCCTGCTGGGTCTTCTAATTCTTAAAGTATCCTTCTCTTTTGGGGTTCTCATGATTTTGTGAGGAGATTCTTTGTAAACTGCAACAATTAACACTCATGACTCATCCTCTCTGAACAGAACATATGTCACTTTCCATGATGACATATTAAAGTTACTGTGGTGACAATTACACAGAGATAATAATTTGCTTTTACAGTTTAAAATCCCAGAGGTTGAATTCTCACATCATTCTCACTTCTACAATCTGGAAAGTACTAATCAGTATATGCATATATTGTACACACACATGCATCATTTCACAAGGATTTGCATATTTTGTGCACAGCACATTTGGAAACTGTACTTTCACAAAATATATCAGGTGTGTCAATAATTTACACTATTGCTGCTTTTTATTCTATTTTTAAGGTCATGTAGTATTTTATTGTATTATTTACTATCTTCCAAATTGAGAATATGCAGAGCACAAAAAATTTATGGAATAAATTATCTTTAATATATGGCCACAAGCTAAAGTCAAGGTCTGGTGCCCTGCAGGCTTTTGATCATCTTATAGTTAGCGAAGACGAGCTGTAGCTGAGTCACTATCAGGGGAGAAGCACCGGGCCAGTAAAACCGGAGCCCTGCAGACATAAAAATCAACAACCTGGAAATAAAAGCCCAAACTGACCCATAACTGATGCCCAGATAATCTGCAGGGTGGTAAATGTATCTGTCTTTGCAAACTCACATCAACACACACCTGTGTGGAGCGAGATGGCCAGACTATAGCAGAGCAACTTAACAGCGTTGAACTGTTTTCTGAGGTTGACCGGCCTGCTGAGCTGCCTTGGCCCCGTTTTCTCTCTCTGGACAAAACCATCAATACATGTAACAAAGTGGCAACGACCCAGCCACTAAGCAAAAACCTCAGTTGCTGAGATTAAAAAGAAAAAACTTGAAAGGATTGCTTTATTTCATATTTTTTTTCCAGCACTTGAACTAGTCTGAATCAAGTTTCAAAGTATAAGGCATAAAGAATATTATACTTACTGATCAAAAAGATGTAGCGACAATATGAACCACGCGCAAAAAAGCCAATTTTTCAATATTTCTTAAGATTTCTGAAAGGAATTTTAGCCTTTATTTGATAGTGTGACTGGAGAGAGAGTGCAAAGAAATACATTCATACCATCAGGTAGGGATGTCACGAATAGTTCAAGACATGATGATGTCATGTCTGTGCTTATGTGGGCTTTTTCCAGGCAAAACGGTTCCTAGTTACTTTCACATTAGTTGGTCTACAGGCTGTTATAAGCAACTCAAAAAGTTGGGAAAGGTCTCAGTTTTTAGATTGTTACAATCTACCAACACAACAGCAATACAAAGCGATTAATTGCTTCACATAGAACCATTGATGAATGAAAACCACTGACACACCATTAGTTTCTAAATAAAAGTCAGTGACAGATAGAAATTAAACATAGAGGCAACAGTGGGTGGTACTGGTACTTTACTTTTGCTTTTGATACTTTGAATACATTTTGGTGCTGGTACTTCTGTACTTTTACTTCAGTAAGTTTTGAATGCAGGACTTTTCCTTGTAGTGGAGTAATTCTACTTTCTCCACCACTGACTATAGGGTAGATGAGTGCCATAAAACAAACAGAACCTTTCTTATTCTAAGTATTATAATT
The DNA here is from genome assembly GCA_903364295.1 of Serranus cabrilla. Classification (NCBI taxonomy): domain Eukaryota; kingdom Metazoa; phylum Chordata; class Actinopteri; order Perciformes; family Serranidae; genus Serranus; species Serranus cabrilla. The sequence continues at coordinate 736,725 of CAFUXE010000563.1, read as the reverse complement.
GGAAGAGTATTTTCTAGGCAGTTAAAAGAAAAGCACCAGTAGGACAGAGCAGATTGTCGATGGGTGAGTTTCTATCACACATACTGTAAATGTATTCCACGAGGGGAGGGGTAAAATCTCCACGTCGGTAATCTTAAATCCCCGCAGGACTGAGTGACGGGAGCAGCACGGCACTTTTCTATGTTTAGTCACTGAGTATCACAGCCTCAGAAGCATTCAAGCCCTTGATCAGCAAGCCCACCCAAGTTTTACGGCACATTTCATCACACCATCCGAGTAGATTCTTGGGTTTCTGCGGCGCTTTAAACAAGGCTTGATTATAGTGCCTGCCTCGATACCTTAAACACATCACAGGGAGACTCACCTCAATTTCCCCACCTTACATCACCCTTTTTTGAGTCAATATCTGATCTTCCGACATGGCAGCAGAAGCATTGACATTCTGTAACCCCATTTTAGCGCATGATAGAAAATAGATGACCTTCCATTCCGAAAATCAAGTTTCCTGGAGTTACATCATGGCTCTGGGGCACATCATCAGCCAGTCACCTAACAGCGCTGTGAGTATGAGAGGCAGGGGCGCTGAAACAAATGAGGTGCTGCGCTTTTTTTTGTGCTGTCGTCACTGCTGTGAATATGAGATAAAGATATCTACTACATG
>CAFUXE010000563.1:659958-733736 GCA_903364295.1 Serranus cabrilla | reverse complement strand
AAAAAAAAAAAAAACCTCTGAATGGCTGAAGCAGTCTTGGCCACATTTTGATATGAGCCAGACTCATCGCTTTTTCCTCTCGCCTCTCTCTTTGTGCAGCGTGCAGCGTACAGTACATCCTGACAGCAGGAACCTTCACTGACCCTTCGCCTCTTTTACATCATATCTCTGCATTTACACAATGTGCCTGCCAACTACATGAACCAGAAGCAATTGCACTTGTAATAAACACCTCTCCAAATGTAATGAAAATATATAGATATATAAATGCATAACATAATCTGTAAACAACGATGTGTGGAGACCTTTTCTCATACATAGTATTCTGCTCTGGAATATTTTTGTCTTCCTACCATTTATTTCCAACCTCACCATCAACAACAGACCTCTGGGAGAGCTGGAAGCTCACCTAAAAATCCCTCTCCCCGATTCAGTCGTCATATTCTATGTGAAAACTAGGGCTGCATGATATTAGGAATAAAATTCTACTATGCACTGACATTGACTCTCACCAAAACAATATTATTTGTGATAAACAGATAATCCATGGTTTTGCCTTTCTTCTGCTTTCAGTATTCTGCTAAAATACAACAAATTGCTTGTTGAGTAAAGCCCGACAGCTGACCGATATTATTGTCCGATATTGGCCTATCAAAGCTATATTGGTATCTGTCAGTATTGCTGTATATGTAGTCCGATATGTGCAGATATGGATCTTTTTTTTCCTATACAACATAGTATAATGCCAAAAAAAACATGGGGTGATTTATAAATGGTTTTAGCTATTTATTTATTTAATTCGTTATTGAAATGGTCAGTAATTAAATTACACTGAACGCATGGTATGGATATTATTTAGCTATTTATTTTAATGCTATTTCTAGAATTATTTTACAATGTAATACTTTGTATATATAATGTATTATAGTGTTATAATGTATAATAATGCTTTTCACAGTCATATTAGTGCCAAACTGGTGAACAATCCACACAAAAGTGTGCTGTTTTTTTTCCATTGCGCCCAAAAAATGAAAAGACTTGATTTATCTATCAGTCAGAATGGCTACACTTTTTTACCCACTATGACTGGTCGCTCTATTTCTCTTCTTTCTCTTCTATCTCTGCCAGTAATTCTTAACAGTGTGGCTCAGCGGACAGACTGAGACTGAGAGTGAGAGGCCGCAGGAAGCAGACAGAAACAGAGACATGGCGGGGCTAGTTAGCCAAACCAATCAATGGCCTCATCCTTTCTCACAGCCCCGTTCACAATGTGACACTTTTCACTGGAGCGGAACAGCTGGAGAAAAACAAGCTTTGTGAGCGGAACTGAAACAGGCTTTAAGATTTCAATTAGGAAGTTTAATTAACAGCACCAGAAGTTCCCTGTGAAGTTGGGGTTGACTGAGGCGCCCCCTGGTGAGACATGTCATCATCATTCCTGCAAGGGAGTAGACTTTTAGTGTGTCTGTGTGTAAAGCAGTACACAGATATCTATACTCTGTACTTTTAAAGCATGAATGTGAACTAGAAGGCTGACATTTTTTAACACAAACTGTGTTAATAAATGTGACATTTGCCCAAGAGGAGCGCTTGATTAGGCTCAGGGATTATCCCCCATTGTTCCTTTATTGAATTCTAGTTCCTCAGTGAAATGAGGTGAAAGAGCATTATTGAATGTAATTATAAAATATGAGTTCTCCTTCTTTAAGGCTCTTATTTGAAGAGAACATACATATATATATATAGTAGAATAAGAAACACTGTAAATACAAATGTTCATTGAGAAATACACTGTGTGTTCTGCTGTGTCAGTATCTATCAAACATCAGATGCCCCTCCACTTATATGGTGTAATTTGATCTACTTGTGTCTTTTCTACTCACTCATATTTCCTCATAAATGGAGTGACAAGAACAAATTCAGTCTATTTAACTCAGAGGAGGAGAGCAACAACCATTTGCTTGATTCAATATGACAGGGTATTCAAATCAAAACACAATCCCTGTCCTCTTTGCTCACTCTATGGTGCTTCCTGCATCACAGCAATTTCCTAAATTCTTTCATATGAGCGAGTCTAACCAGGGTAGAGATGTGCGTTGTTTTGCTCTCTGGAGAAGCTGAGGTACATGACGTACGAGGCACAGCATCTGTTTCCAAATTAGAATCACCTTAAAGTGCCAAGAACATTTGTTTATGTATGAGTTACTGTATGCATGTACAGCATTGACATGGTTGTAGGTACACCTCATTTTCCTGAGCCCCATTTATGCTTTGAAGCCTCTGCAGCCCTGCTCTCATACGCTGTCGGAGTTTGTTTCTGTTTCGAGCGGTTCGTCTCTGCTGCAGTGCAGGACAGGTACCTCTGGAACTCCTCGGGGGATATGAACTCCTCTGCTGACTGTAAAAGTTTTTTCTGTTTTTTTTTTTTTTCCTGCAAGAACTCTAGAAAAAACAAAGTTTACAGAGCTGCAACTCAGCTAAACTGGAACAATTCCTTCACCCCTACCTCTGCTCTCAATAGAGCAGGCGATAAAGGTGAATATAATTGGAGAGGTGGGTCACCTGGAGGTGAAGCAGGCACAAGTTGAACAAAGAGTTCACAAGTTTAATCTCCAGGACAGTTTGCCTTTGACCAAGTCAAAGTCTCTGGCACGGTGCAGACTCCTGTGACCTACGTGACTCAGCAACGAGTGTTACACAGAGATAAAGGATCAAGGACTTTATAATGCACACTGTAGACGGAAAGCTGAATTCTACCCAGGTTATACTGTAAAATGACCATGATAATAACATAATAACACTTTGATACACTATTAACAAATGACACTGTTCAATAACAAATCACACCAAAAATATGAAGCTTTTTCTAAACAATTTTATGCTAAGCTGCCCTTTGCTCATTGCACTTTGCTCAACATAAGGAAAGCCACAGAGCATAGCGCTGCCATTTGAAGAGGGAAAATAGAGCGCAGGTATACGTCATCAAATAGCCGCTACGTCACATGCGGCTGTTATCTCATTGAGTGACAGGTCAGTGGCAGCAAAGGTCAAAGTTGACATGAGCTCAGTGGCTATTTTAGGTGTTGCACCACACCAAGGGCAGCAATTAGGCCTAGTTGGGTTCCACTGCTCTCTCCGTAGGAAAACAATAGCACTGCTGATTATTTGTGGGTGGCTTCAGTCATCCGAAGTGACAGCCTTCCTCTCAACCAGGGTGACTGAGAATACACTACAAGATATGGGTACATGGCAATACATCCAATACTTGAACCTGTGTTTCAGACTACAAGCTTCTTATTGCAAATTTGGACACAAAATCTACTGGTCACAAAAGTTCACTTTGCTGCAAACCTGTCCTATAATAGAGTGGAAATACCACAAACTGTGTATATCACCTTAAACCTCACCATCCAATACAGCAGCAATCAGACCCAGATAAACACAACCGCACCACTGAAAGATGGTAATTTAATCAATACAAATAGTAACTTAATTTCTATTGTAATATTGTCATGAGACAGGTACAACCGATAAATGACTGTTGTTATGTCAAGGGGAATTAATCAACACTTACTGTAGACTTGCGGTAATAACATCCTGACATCCTGTGTTGCTTCGCCAACCGTGCACTGACTGCTTCACTTCATTTAGGTTAAAATATAAATGCAGACAGAAACTAAATCAAATCACTTTGGGGATGAGGGATTTAAGGGTTATTATTGTTATTCTGCAGCACGTCAGGTTTAATCGCCACTTTTCTAGGGAAGCTGTGATGGTGGTGAGAAACTGGTATAGCACATAAACACCTTTCCTTTGTATGACACATTTCCGTTATTTGTGGTACATTTTAATAATCCCCTTAGTGAAATGCATTTGCTGAATTTGACTCATCCTAACTGCTTTACAAGCAGCGTGTAGCCACTGTCCTTGACCAAGAAGGATTCCTACTCAACAGAAATATTTCTTTTGCTGTGAATTAAACAACGCAACCAGAGGAAACCCACACAAACACAGCGAGAACATTTAAATTGCACACAGAGAGGCTCAGAGGAGTGTCCTGCTGTGAGGCGACAGTGCTAACCACTGAATCACCGCGCCGCCCACTGTACAGCTGAATAAAATGCACACATACGTGTTTGGAGGTTGGTGATGACGGTGCCGCTGGTGAGGGGTCCTTTGGTGGCGTAGAGGGCTACAGAGTAGGTGGTGCTTGGCTTCAGGTTGGACAGCTGGTGCTCCTGCTTGTTACCCTCCACAAGGAAAGTATCAGCTGTCACTGGAAAACACACAAGATTTATATGTTTACCGTACATATTCTGCTTTTAAATGTGTCTCAACAGACTAAATTAAATTGCAAATCTTTGGAAATAGCTCCTAAGCATGAGAGAGATGTACTGTATGGTCCTTTGGAATCCTCTTTCAAGTGGAAGTATTTCTACATTCATTAAATTTTAAAATATGCATTTGGAGACACAGTATAAATGTCTTTAGCTCATAAATATGACTGAATGCTGTGTAATATACATGAAATGCAAGACTGAGAATACATCATTCATCGCTGATCTCATCTAATTGCATATTCCAAGAATCAATTTAAGGTATTTTCATGACTAATATATCTGTCAAAGCCAATTTAAACAGAGTGAATACGAATAAATTACCATTCAGTTTCCAACCAGCATCTTCAGTCTCTGAACTGACTGTGAAAAAAAATGTGTGAACAAGACTTCAAATAGACTAGAAGAGACATTTAATATACTGTTACTGCTGTGGTGTCTCACTTACGGAAACCTTTTGTTTTTTAAGCTACTTTATTATTGATTAACATAAAATTTCAGAAAAAAAATGGCAGAAAATGCTGTTTTCTGCCTCACAAATATGGATGTTTCATGCTTTTCTGTCTTTAATATTATATTAAACTGAATAACTCTGTGATGTGGAGATGTTTTAAGGCACCGCCTTGGACCTACAGAAACTGGGATGGACATTTTTTCTGTATTTTTTAAAAACACTTTATAAAGCAGACGATTAATCAAGAAAATAATAACAGATTATTCTGTAATTTAAATAGCTGGCCTTAGAGCTGCATTAAAATGCTAATATTCCCCTTACATTGGATTTTTTTGACCTCTCAGTTTGTGACATATGTGTAAACGTCACAATGACAGTGATGCTGCCCAATTTATTAGTTTTATATGAAGTTTGACTGACTGACACCATGACGGTCTGGATTTTATGTGGGTGTTCCTAGTTGCCAATAAAAATCTATTTTGTAATGCAGGACAATCCTCCATGAAATATGAGATTTATTGACCTTGAGTTAATACACTGACACCCAAGGGAATTTGTCCACAACTTTACATTGCGCCTCTCTAAACCCTGGCTGGCTCTGCCTTCCAAATATGTGTTCAGCATATAGATACCGTCTCTGTATCTGAGATGATCTGGCTGCAGTCCAGTCAGTCAGGGTGTAGCTTACATATTGACTCGGGGGGCTGAGTGATACAGATTCCTCCTGATATCTCCAGGCGCGGCTTAGTCAGTCGGTTCATGTGCAAATGAGAAATATGCTTCCCATAACATTTTCTTCAGCCGGTTTATAAAACTCAGCAGAGAAAATAATAGTTAGGCTCAAGTGCTGCTGACACTTGACTGCTGAGGTTAAAAAAAAGGCTTCCTCCTCTTTGCAAAGGCTAATGACTGACAATGCTCGGTGATGTTTGTTTAAAAAATAAGCTTCCTTTGAAACTTTTTTATACTTTCATATTTCAGCACTCTCGCTGTGTATGTCAAGTAGTTTTATCTGTAGCTGGCCTCCCGACTGTAACTTGGCAGTCTTCCACATGGTTCAGGGAGCAAATTATAAACCGACTCTGAGGGGCCAAGCAATATGGCAATCTGTTACCTATCTGGATGTGGCTGTCAGACAGTGAATACATGGGTTGCATCGAAAGCGTATGCCGTGCAAAAACAGCAATGTTTGTGTCAAGGCTTCGTAGCTCAACAGAGCATAATGAACTGTTCTGAAGACAAATGGATCCATAATGCCTCCAAGCATCACACTGATCGCACTTCTTATAGGGAAAACCTTGATGGCACCTGACATATCGCCACAGGCTGCACCTGAGTGACCTGAAAAACATCTGCTCATTATGCTCCGCCTCTGCAGTCTGATCTCAGGCTGCATTCACACCAAATCAAGCATTGTGGCAAAACGCCAGTCCACCCATTTATCTAAGTGAGGGTAGCGGGTTCAGGCTGTGGCAGTGGAGGCCACAGGGGATGCCAACATCGCCTTGAAAAGTTTGGTGAAAAGTTGAAACAGAGCCTTAATGTTCTTACTGTTGACTTTGTGAGATTTCAGTCATTCATTGTGCATCAGTGCAGCAGCGAGCTGTACTCAATGTCAAGGTGGTGAGGGAATATTTAATTGAACAGTGCCTTTAATAACCAAGGTCACAGATGACGGCATTAATACAAAAAAATCTGATTTAAAAATGTGATTCACTGTCCTGTAAAATGAAGCAGCCATGGAAGCAGCACTGATAATAGAGGCGATGTGAGATGGATGGAACTTTTCACTACTTGCATCATTGAGGCATCAAAGAGAAAAAGGCGTCGACAATTTTATCCAAAATCCTCTAATTAGTCTAATTCCTGTCCTTTGGGGATGGTTAATCAATCCATCCAACCGTTGTCTAATGAAGAGCAAATGAATGAAAGCCTGTAATTGAAGGTTTAGTAACTCACCCTGGTTGTGTGTGAGGGTCAGCACGTAGTTGTCGACATTAGAAACAGGTGGATTCCACCTCAGCAGGGCTCCTTGTGGAGTGATGTTAAGAGCTGTGAGCTCAGCTGGCATGTCCATCGCTAGAGTTAGAACACAACACGAATATAAGCTCAGTGAAGTAACACAAACAACAATAATAACTTTTAAAGACATCAGTGAAATCTGGCTATGACAGCTGTGGATCACATCATAAAACTATCGCACTAAAGTCCACTGACTTCAGGACAGTCAACATGTTGGCTATACATCAACAAAATATTCAAATAAAACAATAAAATTAAAAAAAAGTTTTCAAACCAGTGCCAAATAAATGTGTGGCATTCTTTCAATTTAGACACTTTTGCAATAATTCATTCATTTTTATTGATGTAATTAATTCAGGTTTATTACTCAAAATAATAAAGAGGGCAAAGTTTCAAGAAATAACATTTGGCAGCACAGCATTTTTTTTTCTGTCACATCACTTGTCACTTGCCAAAACCACTGGATTGATTATAATCTGATACAACCCATAAACTGAAACTGTCTACTAAATGCTTAGGTAATTTTTGAGCCACATGCTGTAAAGAGCAACGTATCACCAACAACACAGATTAGAGGCCATGTCAAAAAAAAAAAACTAAATAAAAAGAAGCATTAGAGCTGCATGTATTCTTCCCATAGAAGAGTAAAATATTGGTTTCAGAAAGGGAAAAATGCTTAATCGGAATGGCATTGGTGTCGTATATGGAAAAAAGTTGTATCGAGCCATCCCTGATTTATACACAAACCACGACGTGATGTGTCCTAGTTGCTTTCACATACAAATAGATTGTCATTTTGTGCACTGTTTATTGTAGTATAATTGCAAAAAGACATAAATTATCAATTAAACCCAAAAATTTTGAATGGAGGACAATTAAAAATGGAAAATCATTATTCAATGCGCATATTAGTTGCAATTCAAGAATCCAAGACAGAAAGCAGCTTTGCATTCAGACTGATTAATAATGACTCTCTCTGCCATTTTGAACACTGTTTCCTCAATTCTTACACACATCAAAGAGAAATTATGCAGTCGAAAAGTCTCAGATATTCTCCTGAGCCTACTGTTTCCACACCCTCTTCCTAATTTCATTCTCAGACTGCTGGACATGCCAAAATTGAGTTTGAATTTAATTATACCTTTAACCTCAGTGTTTCAACCCCAATTTCTCCTCAGGCGTGTTATTTCAGTGCGGTAGAGAGCATGGCAGGAGAAACACAGAACGCTGCATGTGCTCCAACGCTCTGCCCAGATGAGGTAATTAATATTGCCCTGCCCTCATAAGAATAAAAAAAAAAGGAATTGTGCTCATTAGCACAACGAAGTGAGTTTCTTATCTCTCCGATAGATGAACAAACCTGATTAAAATCATTACTTTAATTGCAAAAAGCTTTAAGTGAATTTAATAGAGGTTTGCCAAGTCAATTGGATTGGCAATGAAGATGGAGTAGAGATGGCCAGAAATAAAAAAATAAACAGGTCATCCACCGTCATCAGTCCCAGAGATAATCCAATCATTGCTCTCCATCTCCTGATTGCACCGGTGAATGGCAGATTGAGCCAACTAAATCACGCTCACACTCGGATCTATATCGAAAGTCAAGCTCCAGTGCTTAAGATTCAGGACAAGAGAAAGGGTTTGGAAAAAAAAGGAACAAAAGGCTGACCTGGGATTAGAGTATGGGGCTGTGCTGCAGTCACATCCTGATGGAGAGCTCTGCACAATTAAACCCTAAGTGTCAGCTGCCATGTGCGAGCTATATCGCCAAAATCTATCCAGGAAAGCCTGGACACTGAGATAATGATCATGGGAACCGGCTGTTTCCAGGAACACACTGCAGCACTGACAACACAGCAAATCACAAAAACCAAATGTCACAAACACGGGCATGACCCTTCCACATTGTTATTTAATCTGTAACAGATAAAAACAAAAATTATAATAGCTGATCTGCTGTGCTTCTAATTGCAGTGTTTGCTGAGGGTTTCTTTGAAGGGGTCAACAGGCTCGGTTAAACTTCTTCAGGGTCTCTTCCCAGGGGGAATAAACAATACAGTGAAAACTACACGCCTGGTAAATTACATGAGAATTGTTTAACTCTGTTAAAAAGTTGACTGCTCTGAACAAAAGAGACTTAATCATTAAATCATGTGGATTAAAATAGAGTGATCAATTACACCCCTTTGTTGTAACAGGGTTTAACTGCCACTGACAAATATCATAATTAGTATTTTTATTGATGTCAGCTTCAAAGAGCTTGATATTTCATTTGTATGTAGAAAACCAGACCAATTTGGTGATGTCAATTACTGTGACTTCTAATCACTGTTTCCATTATTCTAATCATTTGATTCAGAAGTGGTGAATGCTATTTGGTTGACAAACATCCAACAGTTGAAACTGAATGGATCTGATATGTAATTTATCAACAATACAGGTGATTAATAATACAAGCATTTACAAGTAAAATCAGTGCGAGAAAACTGTTTACAATGAATAATATGAATTTTGAATAACGCCGAATGTTGAATATTAATATATGACCAAGTGTGAATGCAAATTGCTTACATCGCCAGTAAAACACAGTGCAAGAATAAGAATTATGGTGTTGAATATAAAATACAAATAGAATAGAAAATATATAAACAAATAGATTGTTTTGTAGTTTAGCTTTTATACAGCTTATAAGCCTGAAAATCGCTTTTATTCTGACCTTGATTTTATGTGAAGAAGTTGTTTACAAAAAGGTTGTAGTGACAGGAAATGTAATGTTTGAAGTAGGATATTGTCACAACAGTCAAGTTTCCTTTAATTGTGTGCTAGTAAACGCCTGAATCGAACATCAGAGAAACTTCAGGGAAGCGCTCAAACAGATTATTTGTGCTCTGCTGAATATTGAAGAAGCACCTCAGCTGTGACGGTTGACCATGAGGTCAGTCTGTTGTGTGCTGTGACTGTGGCCGTGATGTAGACCAGACCGCAGCAGACAGTTCAGTTAGTGAGACACATCGGACCATTTCACTCTCCAGTCTATCTCTGCAGCCGCTCTCATTACTGCGGAAGCTGTGCTGCCTCACTGTACAGAAAAAGCATGTTATCAGTGTGAGTGTGCTCTCCACATTTGCACCATACTGAAGCTACACTGGATGTGTCTGCAGCACAATACTAATGCTCCATGCAAACATTGTACCTGCTGCTTTCATGCTGCATGAACTCTTCAATGCTGTTTTTACATTGTGAATGTGCTATATGTGTATATTGTCACCACTTCTATATGCAAAATGTGACTTAAAGAATCAATACTCCCTATCAGAAGGTGACGATTAGTTATTGGTGTTGTCTGCATTATTTATGGTGATAAGTGAGTCAACCGTGGGGACGTGTGTCAGGTGGGTTCAAGCTGTGGTTCACACTTGTTAGAAAATGTTTGGGGCCAGCAGGTCAAAAAGTAGCCTTCCGAATAAATTATTAAGTTCGCTTCCCTTAGTTTTTTTTTCTGTCTCAAACACACAAATCGCAATGGCGCTCAGTATTCCTTCTCTGAACCCGTGTCAAGTGCTCTCATTGGCTGTAGCTCCCTGAAAGATTCCCATATCCAGATATCTAGCATTGACAGACCCCTCAGGTTGTGTCTTTGAACAGTTTGTTGTCACAGGAGCTCCAAAAACTGTCTGTGAGGGCAAGATCAGGGCTAAAGTCATGTAGTGTGAACAATTTCCAAGTGTATGATTGAATCAAAGGTTGCTTTCTCATAATAAGGCTGGTGGACTCGGTGCCAGTGGTCAGTGGGGAAATTGCAACATTGTTGCATTTCTCATTTGGTTTGCCTTCACACTGTGCTGTTGACTATTGGACAGAATATGTGAGGAAAAGACCTGACACTTTTTCAAAGCAAGTCATGTTCTTTAATGTTTTGTACGCAGAGTTTATCACTTTTATGCAGCATTCGTCCGATGTGTGATTGAATCCGTTACCCACCATTCTGTCTCTTAATAATTGAAGACTGTTGTTTTTGTCTGAAGCCACTAACAAATGTATTATGTGATCGTCTGACCATATTTCATTAACGGTCTTTACTTCATCATTAGAACACGTCTTTCAACGTGACATTTTTCAAGCCTGCGACTAACGTGCCTGGTATTGATTCTTAAATTTCCACCCATATTCACCCAGAATGCACTGTGTTTGGGTTTGCGTCTTTCCTTCTGACTGTGTTCTCACCTGCAGTGAACTGAAGCGAACTGAGACCCTCATCCATTTAAATTGAAAGTGTACTAGTTCTCATCCATCTTTTTTTGAAATTGCTGCAAGAACAAATTAGACAAGTAGGCAGGACTTAAATGGTCCGACTGAAATGAAGCTTTGTGACAAGTGATACTTTACTCGAGGTCATGACATTTTGTTCATGAGCACCGTTTTAGCCCTCCATTAAACACACATTCACCCTCCCAAATTCATCTTAGATAAGCAGTACCTGCTGTGTAAGCTAAATGAAATATGGCTCCCTGCTTTTTCTTCCCCTCTGACAATAATTGATTACGGAAGTGAAGTAAGTAGCAATTGCAGCGTTATTCAAGTCATTACATACTTGGCCAGGCAATGCTGGATTACTCTCCCAAATCCCCTGTTTATGTATTGTTGTTGAAAGCGGCATTAAAAAGTCCCTGGTTGGGCATTGTGCGATGTGAGGAAAATGTTATTTACCATTTCTAACAAGCTTGACTTTGGAGTTATGTTCTTTTCAAGCTATTACAGCCCCAACGGCTCTGCTCATTGTAAGTACATTGGGATTGTTAAAAAGGAAGCTGATGATAAAAAAAATTGGCGGGGAAGAGCAAGACAGAGGAGAAAAAGTGAGTGAAAGAGACTCTTTTGCTTCTTTTTTTCTCAGTGGATTCTTGAACCCTGGCGGCTCCCGGTAAATCAGGTCTCATTGGCATGCAAACACACCTCCTGCTCTCCTCTTTTCTCGACTATCCTCTCTTTCCCCTCTCTCTCTCTCTCTCTCTCTCTCTCTCTCTCTCTCACACACACACACACTGAAGATTATGCATAGAGCACTGGGAGAGTGTGTTAATCTCAGGTTAGTGGAAGAACGGTGTCCCAAATTTACATGTGTGTGTCTGAGTGTGTTTTTCCTAATTTAGGATTTAGGGCTAAGTTAAGAGTCTGAAAGCAAGAGAGCTTAAGAGTTCTCACCTTTAATGATGAATTGGGAAGAAATGGAGGGGGAGTGAGACACCCGAGAGAGAAGATTAAAGAAGTGAATGGATGAAGCAGAGAGGAAATGGGAAGAAAGATGGAGGATAGAGGGGGAGAGGGATACTAAGACAAAGAGAGAGGTGAAACAGCACCAAAGGAGAAAGGTACGTCAAAGTATAAAGAGATGAAAAAAAGGAAGCGGAGAGTTAGAAGGAGTTGGGAGTAGGTTACCAATTACTGGGTCAGGGAGTGGACAGTTTCATCTATTGCAGCAGCAAAGATTGCACCTCCTGCAATGCCAGCTGTACCCTTAGATTTTGTCTGATGTCTGTATCTGTGTGTGTGTTCCTATTTTTAGCACATAACTCCCAATGCGCAGCTGTTATTGTTGCAGGAAGAACAATCGGTCTGAGAGCCCAGCAGAGAAAAGAGGAATTCTTCATTCAGTTTACAGGCCAAACATTTCGTCAAAGAGTTGTAGTCCAAAGGCGCGAGGAATGTGCTTTTAATGCGGCGGGATTTCCTACTGTACAAGAGCACAACAATACAGCAGCACACTGAAATAGATCACAGGGTGTAGCCAAGAAATATCCACTCAGTTATTAGGTACACTAAAACCAAAGCAGTGTGAGACTCCTTTCACACATGCAGTCTATCAGGAGCATTTTCTGCATGGGCTCATGTGTGAATGGGAGCAGGGATTGATTTTCAGGGAAACATGAACCGCACAAATGCAACACAAAGTCACACTTCAGGAAAAAAGCTGTTGATAAAATCAGTAATGAAATATGCCTTTACATGGAGCGAGTGAACAAATAACAGGACTCCAATGGTGTCGTTTTTAAATGCTTGTGGTGATTGGCATCTGTTACTAAATAAACAAAATCTGCTGGATCGGCGTGCTATGGTATCGATATGACATGTAGTAAAAGACTCAAGAAGATGTTTCCTAAATTCAGCACCACAAACGGCAAAACACTGCAAACACAGGAATGATACAAAACCAAAAAACACACAAACACGTAAAACAAATGACAGAAAAATGCAGCAGCAGAAAAATGTTGCAATCAAATAAAAATAAAGCAGAAGCAAAAACGTACACACCTAAACAAATGCCAAAATGCCAAAATGTCAAATGCCAAAACAACCGCAAGAGAGAAATGCTGCAAATTCACTCCAAAAAACGGAAGTGACTGGATAGCCCTGTCCTGTGAGAACAGAGCCGAAAGACTGGAAAAAGAAGAAGAAAAAGAACATAACCTTTCAGATTTCAATAATCTCCTCTTACACTCACAGATGTACTGTCCATTCTGTGGAACTGCCGTGATAGGTTCCGCTGACTTTTGTTGTCTTTGTGTCAGAAACATTACATTTTTAACAGATCAGGCAAACAAACCCCCGGGCTCACTTCCGTTTTGTGGAGTGAATTTGCAGCATTTCTCTCTTGCAGTTGTTTTGGGGTTTTGTGTGTTTTCGATATTTGCAGCATTTTTCTTTGGCATTTTTTTTGTGGGTTTGTAAGTTTTTGCTTCTGCTTCGTTACTGTGGTTGCAGCATATTTCTGGTGCTGCATTTTTCTGTTGTGTTTGTTTTATGTGTTTGTGTGTTTTTGGCTTTGCATCATTTCTGTGTTTGCAGCATTTTGCCGTTTGTGGCGTATTTGCCCCTGTCGGCCACCGTAGTTATCCCAGTAATTAAGCAGGAACTATATGTGAAAGGCGCTCAATACAACAGCCCTGTATTAAATTGCACTTTCATATGTATTTGAATGTTCAGCTTGTTTTGAAACAGTTTTAGAGATGTACTGATTCAACTTTATGGTGATTTTTCGAGACTGTTGTTTGAGATGCTACTATTGTGCTGCGGTATACTGACGGGTGTTTCTATTATTTTGTCCACCCCATTTATATCAATAACAGAAACAACTCCCTGTCTGCAGTGCAAATGGTTCAAACAAACCATTAAAGAAGCAAACCCAGAAAAACAGGCAGCCTCCCCAACCAACAACTGCCAACACAGCATTTCTAATCAAAGCATGTTCTCCTCTATGCTGCTCAGCACCTCGCTGTGTGACTGACAACAGGCCGAAGAAGAGATCTGAGATAGGAGTTTGTTTTTCTGTCTTTGCCCTGTGCAGATGTAGCCTTGTCCTGAACTCTAAAATTGTCAACCACATCTCTTAATTTTCCCAGTTCATTCATTCATAACCAAGACCTGCAGAAAAACTGTATTTCTGTGTTGCAGGGGTTCAGTGCAGCCATGCACAGAATACACAGTATACAGATTCATGCTACTAATGCAAAAACAAAGTTTACAAGCCAAGGTTCTGCTCGGAAACTTTTGGCCTTATACCTACAGCAACATGTACGAGAATTGAAAAAAAAAAACCCATAAAAATTCAGGGGCAAATTCACAAAAGTATTTTGCGCCCACTAAACATCTGCAAACAAGGCGAATACAAACCGCAAAGGCTGAGTTGCTACCCTAACTGCACTGCCAGGCAAATTAGGTCTCGGTGCTCCAGTTATATTTGCAGATATTTAAATGAGATAATATGCATACATTTGGTGTAAAATCATCTCCTTTCCATGCAAATAAGCCTCGTTGCAAAAAAAATCTAATTCATGAACACTAGTGCTAATGGCCACACGCATCTTCAGAGAGCTGGTGGTAAATGAAGCACATTTAAAAGGACTCAAACTCCTTTATTTTGTGATTCAGTGGCAGGATGCTCCTTTCAGCTCCCCTACGTATCATTTTTGAAAATACACGAGAAATTAATGAGGTAAATAAACAAATAGATTTCTGTCTCCGACTCTTGTGATGCCCAAATGTGATGCGCTCACATATGCTCACTGTGTGAGAGTGGACTGTGTGTGTGTTATCTTTTGGATACCTTTTGTTCTTCACAGAACATTAACTAATATTAGATCCTGACCGATCGGCTGGTCTGACTCTGGAGATTTAAATGCTATTGTGCCTTGTGCGTAAATAAGCACCAGCGTCTCTCTTATCTCTGAAGACACATTCACTGCATCTCTGCTGTTAAATGAGCTGAGTCAGATCTATTATAAAACACAGCACAAGCGCAGTCCAAGTACGCGTCCCATTGGGAGTTACTCAGCGCTTCTCCTCCAACAGCCCACACTTTAACCTTTAGTGCATTCATACTCTACCACTTGAAATAATTGCAATAATGTGTCTTTTGTGAATTGGACCTTATGGTTTGGCAGAAAGTGGTTGCAAGTGATGTGAATTCTTGCATTAGCCTGCATAATCAGGCTAATGCAGCTAAAGTTAGTCTGGTTTCTATGCTCTTCTATTTCATTCTACATGGTCCTTGTAATATTTCCTTATCAATAACTCTTACCTGTAAAGACGGAGGTGGTGACCACCTTGCTCTCCTGACTCCCTCTGACAGCGTTGAGGCTGATCTCGTATTCTGTAGCAGGAAACAGGCTGGACAAAGTGTAGTTTGTCACATCGCTGTCGATCACCACGCTGTCCACTCGCCCTGCAAGACACATCAGAACTGCTGCCGTCATCCTGATCTTACATTTCTTCAGGTGCTGAGAATACTGCTACTGATAATAAATAAAAAAAAAATAATGCTGCCAACTGGTGTGTGTTTTGCATCACAGAGTAAGTATATTTTTAATTAAAAATTAAATTAAATTTCACTGATAAAATGTTATCAATTAATTAGCTACAACAGTGTGTGTAACAGGGTCCCCCCCTACAGAATATCTTACATCAGAGACCTGCTACAACAAATGCCATGTTCATTTAACTGTAACACAAAAAAAACGCACTGTGCCAGAGTTTATGCTGATATATTTAGTACCATGTTATTATAATGCATTGCAGACAGGCGCTACAGGATGTAAAGATTAAGTTACCTCTGGCTGACTGGTAGGACAGCTTATAGTATTCAAACGGAGCCAGTGGTTTGATCCAAGAGATAGTCACCGCGTCTTCGGTCACGTCTGACACTGTCATCTCTTTCGGCGGGTCCATGCCTGGAAGGGATATGATGTGTGTTAGCATAGGATCAAAATGGATAACACGGGAGAATTCATTCTGATCCCAGAGGTACAACAGGAGTGCATTATGTGGTACATTACGAAACAAGTTCAGGAATTTACATAAAAATCGAAAAAGAATCAGCGCCCTTGAAAAGCCAAGCATTTCAGTAATCCTTGCTTTGTCCAGTTTTAATCTCCTCTTCATTACATTTACATAAACAGAACTGTGTGTAAAAGCACAGATAAATAAATTAACACCATCAAAAGCAAACCAGGAGGAATCTTGCTGGTTTAGAACACAATGGGCGGTATAAGCATCGAGACTGAGCGGATCTTACTCTGAGGAGAATTCCCCCCGTGCTGACAATTTGTTTTATGTGTCTCCTGAGACCATCGAGCTGCCATTGAAAAGGTTATGGTGAAAACAATGTGAGAAACAATTAAACTGATGACAGGTTCCTAGCTGCTGGGGATAAAGAAAGTTGGGGTGAGGGGGGATAAAAAGACAAAAAAGGAGGAGGAGATTAAGAGATCCTTTCCATCTCTTGGTGTGGAAAAGAGGCAGCGCCTGGAAACCAACTGCAGCACTCTCTCTTTGAAAAGAATAATCGCTGTTATTCAGAAGCAGAAGGGCCAATTCATAACTACTAGCCTTGGACTCATTTAAATCCAACGTATATGACATACAGTGGTAGCATTTATATATGCTGTGATTATTCATGCATGTATATCTTACTAATTATGTTTGGCTTCTGCTCATGAAGCTTCCTGAGGCTCAGAACGGCTACAAAAGACTTCTGTCAGAGATATCTACGGCTATTGACCTGATCCTCATGGAAGATCACAATTCAATTTGCACTGTGTAAGCTAATAAATGAATGTGGCCCTCAGGCTGAGCAACATTAAAGCACCGTTTGAACCGACCACAGCAGCAGAGTGACTATCTGGTAAATAACAAATCACCTAATATACCTGTGTTAAAACACACTGTAGGACTGAAGGAAATATGCAGGAAATGTTACGCTAAACGCTCCGCTAATGATACAAGGAGAGCCAGTCTCTCATCAGCGCTCACAGTTAAATGTTCAAGATCAAAGCATTACTACAGTCCAAAGTCAGGTACAAGAAATACTGTACATCTGCCTCAAAATCCCCGTCCAATTTCTCCCGCTAAATCTGCTTATCATCATGTGTGGGTGAATGTGGAGAGAGTGCTCGAAGCTGCCAAGGTATTATGTGAAACTGGCACAGTAATCAGATGACAGCATGCAGGTGTCTCTGGCACTGATGCAAAGTTAATATCTCTATTGTTCATCGCTGACTTTCGTCTTTCCTCTATTTGTCTCCAGTCCTCGCTTTTGATGATTTTCCTTTCGTCCTAATTGTCTCTTCTGTCTTGCCCATTGTGCCTTTCTCAGGCAGGTTATTCCACTGACCCTCTTCTCATTCATTCTCTCCCCAGATTTGAAAAGCGCACTCATAATCAAAAGAAATGTTTCAGGGAGCTCCTTCTGACAAAAAGCCAATTAGTGAAAAATGACACAGTAATACTGTATGAAATTATAACAAAGAAAGAGAAAGGTGTGAAGGATCAGTGCGCCTCAGTCGCAGGAAAAACATTTTAATCAAAAGACGTGGAGAGGAATGGTAGAAAAACTGTGAATAACCAAGAGGAGATTAAATGCAGTGAAGACAAAAAGGAAAATGAATAGACAGAAAACACCACAAAGCATGAGCAAACTTCTTCTCTTACACTTTTTTAACAGTAATGATGTGATTCCACACACCGCACCTGTCCTCCCCCTCTCCCGTTATTCTCCTCTCTGTCCTTGTTTGTATTACAGAACCATTTGTCAGCAATTTCTCAAATATCTTCTAATGTTACCATTGTGCATGAGTTTATAGTAAACATGAACAAGTAGATCACTAACCCACTGGCTATTGACTCAAACCTCAGTCATCTGATACTACAGGAGAATAAAACAAGCTTGTAGTTTGGGTACTGTGTCTCCGAGGCAGGTCTCTAATTACAAAACTCATTCTGCTGTGGTTTTGTAAATGAAATGCTTAAACAGCATTTTTTTCCAAATACATATTTAATTTTAAATCACTTTGTATTTCCATTTCTTACACTGTTTATTTTTTCCTTTTTCCACTTCACCTTACACTTGTGTTTACCCAATTTTATTTGCTTTTCCTGAACTAATATTCAGGGACATTCCAGTTCCTGAAGTTTGCGAATAGCACAGCTGATTCTAAAGTGTAATCACCATGATTACAACTCAAACAATTGGTCTTTAAATTTGTTAGATGATGGACCATTTTCAGTATTTTGGTAAATTATCATTGACAACCTTAAACATGAAGTCATGTTGGAGTACAAGTGCAGTTTTACCTCTCAGAACACGGGGCATGCAGGTCTAGTGCTGCTTCATACTTTGGTGAATCCAAACTAAAAACACCAAAGTCACATAGTAAAAGGTAAAATTACAGCTTTTGTCAAAGGAGGCTGGCTGCTTCGGAGAGAGCAGATAACTGCTTCAGTTCTTAAGAGGAAAGTGCTGTCTGAAGTCAGGTAAAGCAGTGAAAATGTTTTAAATATAGCGTACACTGGAATAGATTTTTGGGCAAAAGTACATTAAGCTGCCGCCCCTGTCCACAGAAGTACAACGTGGAATCACTGTGATTACAGCTCAAACAATTAGTCTTTTAATTTGTTAGTTAATTGACCAAAAAACAAACTGGAGGCGTGCTGACCACCATATTCTTTAGGTAACACACCGACTATGGATCAGTAACTCATATAACGCCATTATAAAACTTTTGAATGATCCCTTTAAGTGAATTGGTGCAGAAAATCCATTCATGCAAAGATAAACAGAGTGAAGCAAGGTCCCATAAAAACAGATTTCATACAAAACCATAAACCTTTACAATGCTGGAGAGAATTTTTTATTGTCATCCCAAAGTTACCTTACATACCACGTTTCCATGAAGTGAAGCAGCTCACCTGTAGTGAGCGATGCTGTTATGGGCTCAGAGGTAACGTCCCCCTGTATTGTGATTAGACTGACGGTGTACTGAGTGGACGGCAGCAGCCCCTGGACCAGCGACCTCGTCTTGGAGCCGTCCAGTGTCACCTTAGAGGTGTCGGTCCCATCTGCAGAGCTGTAGCTCAGGATGAAGAGGTCAGCAGGCGGTGCTGGGGCGCTCCACGCCACCGACACGGAGTCTGAAGTCACCTCTGACAAGTAGAGGTGGGTTACGGGCCTGATTCCTGCAGGAGCGGGGGAGGTTTAAACGTCACGGGAGTTCTCAAGGACAGGTGAAAAGCTGGCCACAAGCAGGAAATAATGATGATAAAAAGAAAAGCAGCTGCCATCGTTAAGGAGATGACAGACAAGCAGTTCAGTGATGGATGGAAGCAGTCCTGGATGGTGTAAGAGATCGTTTATAATACAGTTGAGAAAATTAGCCTTGGATGTAATCTTGATGGGCCAGGTGGGAGTCAGAGAACACCACAATCATGTGGAAGTGATGGTTTAATTGGTCATAAAAAAAAAGAGAAACTAATGAAATTATCCGGCGTAATGATGAAGATGTGATGGAACTGTTCACAAGAAGAAAATGGAGAAATGATGATGATGATAGCAGATGCTGTTGTCAAAATGTATGACCCGGACAGGAGATGATGTAATGAATACGAACCAGTGAAGCAGCTGACACAGCAACAAATGCAAGACGATTTGAATTTAATTAGCCATGTGTGGATGTATTAATAGAGGGACGACTGCTCCTTTCTGATTTATCCAAATTAAACCGTGGAGTTCTCTTTGTACAGTAATCAATCATTATTTGAAACCAACATTGTTTACATTGGTCTGCATTTATGTTGCTCTCTTCTACTTTTTATGGCGCATTTACTTCACCAACTGTCGCCATGCATTACCGCCCTGCGCAGTCAGCAGAAAATCTGTATCGCGTAAACCCTTATACTGCTGGTGTGCATGTTTGTTCTTTTGTGGAAGCCAGCAGAAGAGATGATAAAAATAAACGCACACTCATCCAAACACGGCTAAAAGAAAACAATAGTTGTGAAAAACTCCATATGACTTTGCCTTAATTATGGATTACAGATTAAAGAAGGAGTGTCAGTGTATCAGCATGAAGGTAATATAGAGATAGTGCTGATTAAAAAAGCCAGTAAGATACAGCTAGAACCAACACACAGAGGGTATGTAGGTGATGTGCGATGATGACTTGATGCGTCACCTTCTGTAGGTCATACTTTTAGATTTCATAGCACAGATACAGACAAAGCACAGAAGGTGTAAATTAATTTCTGCAGATAAAGGTCAAAATACTAATCATGAGTAGTGTGACTCGGCCAGAGTTGTACAAAGTCTTCCGTGGCTCTGCATGAGCTTTCTATAATAAAGAAACAATAAAAAATGATAAGGCTAGAATATTTCTTAGCAGACATTGTGATGGTACGACTTTCAAAAAACAATAATAACAATAATGAGAAATCTAGGCATAATAAGCCTATCATTGTTTGATTATTTTCACTTTCACATAAGATGTTGTTTTATTAGCCTATATCAGTGTGAACAGACTCCTAAAAGCCTGGGAAATCCATTTTGATAACGAGACAAATAGAAAATGTTCTCAGACCTTCACCAAGGACGTAGCTTATTGAAAAAAGATACAAAATCGTAAATAACTGGAAATGTAATTGCAGAATGCAGTCCTGATTAGCGAGATATCCTCTCTGCACTGCATTTTTTTGATAAGATGTGATCCATGAACAGGGTTCAATAAGGGCTGCATGCACACCAGCACGTCTGCGATACATATACGTCTGGTGTATGAGATGTCTGTCACGCCACTGAGAAGCATATTAATAAACCATAATTTGGACATATCTCTTGCCTGCATCCACTTCTCCTTCCTCTCGTTGTAGTTCTTCTACTCACTGAACAGGACTTACATCCAGTAACTACGAGAACTAACGGCAGAATGCAGCAGCACTGGGTGCTTTTGCAGCTTCAGCGAAGATTCTAGTTATGTTTATTACAATGTTTTGTGAATGAATTAATATATTCTGCAGGCAGGATGGGAGGGGCTATATGAGGCAGTCAAATGACAAAGCTGCTCAAGTGCATTCAGAGTGACGGAGTGTAAAAACCAGCAGTGAAAGTATTCAGATACCTTACTTAAGTAAAAGTAATAATCAAGTAAAAAGTATCAGCATCAATATGCACTTAAAGTATCAAAAGTAAAAGTACTCGCCTTATTCAGATTCTTATATATATTCTAAATATATTATTAAACTTTATGGAAACAGCCTTTTAATTTTGTAAAGCTAGGACTAATTTTAACTACTTATAATCCTGTTGGAGGTTTAAAAAAGCAGCAACATTTTTCATGCTAAATCTTGACCTGAAAGTAACTAAAGCTGGCAGCTAAATGTGGTGGAGGAAAAAGTACCAAATTTACCTCAAAATGTGGTAGTATAAAGCTACATAAAATGGAAATACACAAGTAAAGTACAAGTACCAAAAAGTACAAAATTGTACTTAAGCACAGTACTTAGTTACATTCTACTACTTGTAAAAACTGCAATAACAAAAAAAAAGATCTGCAGACAGCACAGGAAGTGTTAGAGTTCATATTCGGGACAGACAGACGGCTTGTGATGCAATCTGGAAAAAATACTTGATAGTTCAAGATCAAACTTTCACCAGAGTTTTTTCTCCTTGTGATGAGTTCACCTGAGCGCAGGAAGACAGATGTTGCGAATATGGCCAAGTGAACAGTGGATGAGTAGATGACAGGTAATTAATTATTTTTCCTGTGATTCTCCTCATATGTCATTTCATCACTCTCTCATCTCTGTTCTCCAGATGGCAGGAGGGGTGTTACTTAAAGAAGCCACGGATAAGATGATGAATGCGATGAAGGTGGTGGTGACAACTGCCACGACGGTCACAGTGAAATGATGATGATGACGATGATGATGAAAGGTGAGAAGAAGAGAATGATAACTCTGACAGCAGGTACATGTGCGTCCATCAACCTGATACTGTCCTTTGTGCAGCTGAAAATCAAATCAAGCTTTGTGTAAAAATAACAAAGAACTAACAGCGGTGGGTAGACTGACAGGCAATCCCACATATAGCTGGAAGAGTCTGCAGAAAAGAGAACTTTGTTGTGATTGAAAGTGTCTGAGAAGAAAGGGACACATCGAGCTGAAAAAGAGGAAGAGCGGAGCAAGCAGCCAGCCACGAGAGTGACAGCGAAACAGAGAATGTGGTGTTGAAGAGAAATCAAAAGAAACGGAGACACAAATACATTCCGATGCAAAACAGAGGTGCAATTAGGAATCACTTGTAACAAGCTCATTAGCTGACGTGAATAATTTACCTCGCTAATTGCTTCCTCAAAGTCTTTTAGGGTCCTCCGTTTCCTTTTTAGCGTGACTCACCTTACCTGCTGCCACACTTTAGTTCATTATATTCACTGTTCAACTTCATTACGCGCCACTGTTGTTTAAACTCTTCTCTCGCTTTGTGCAGTAATGGGCTGATCTTTCATGTCTTTATCTGAGCCCAGAAAACACTCGGGAGTGAATTTATCTCTGCGCTGTCTGATAATTGAGTGAATTAAACTAAACTTTGATACTCTACAAAAGTTTATATCCAGCTATAGCAAAGGCGAAGACAAAGGAGACGCCAACGCTGAACAAAAATAACACTGTTTACCTGCTTCAGTGTATGAAACTCGACTATTCTCTCTACCTGTGAAGGCATCAATGGTAGCTGCATTGCTCTGCTGCCTCCCTCTTCTTGCTGCCACAGTGATGGTGTACTCAGTCCCAGGATCAAGGTCGATCAGAGTGGTGCTGGTTACGTCTTTGGGCACTGTCAGCTGGAAAAGGAAGCACAAATTCATTGGGATTTCTGGAGACACTTTCAGACTAGTTTGTAATAAAAGGTCATAGCCTTGTTAGTCCTTTATAGCTGAGTGTAGCAGCATCAGCCTGCCTGACAGTTAATATGAGCTATGTCCATTGTCCATTCAATGTCCATCAGTCCTTTTCTTTACCTCAGTACTGACGCCAGAGGAGGATGTGTAGGTGACCTTGTAATGGTCGATGGGGCCCTGGACCACGCCCCACACCAGAGTGATGGTGTTGTCTGTAGAGGCTGTAACAGTGAGATCCATGGGCACATCCAGACCTATAGTAGAGGAAAAAAAGATTCTGGTTAAGTTCACAGCCAGGTAAAAAATGCCCAGAATTAATATGCATAAGCACATTAACAATGTTAATTACTTGAATGTAGATCAACAGAGTTATTTATCAGGATTTAAAGTGAGGCCCTACAGGCAAAAACATGTTTTTACATGCACTGGTCAGTTTGAAGGTTTTGGGCTATTTTTCTCCCATAACATGTCTTCTTTAAGAATAGTGGAAAGAAAAAATCCCCAAAAAACATTAAGGCGTATATTTTACTATATTTGATCCATTTGCCCCTGTAGATTTCTCCTAAATTCACTAAGAATTACAGTTACCACAATTAGTTTAAACCTCGTCATCACAGACAGCGTTATAAAGCTCCCACTCTCCTGCACGATATTATGTTTTTTCTACATGGTCTACATGAATTTGATTTAATATTTTGTCTTCAAATAGTAATCTTCATTAAGAATGTATGAAATCTTTAAAGGCTGTTTCCCCAAAATGAGTTTTCTCTCATGCTCTGAGCCATAAATCTCAACTTCAACCACACGTACACACACTAAACTCACCGGTTTTATTCCTAACTATATTCTGAAGATTTTTACTGAGGGGTTTGTCTATATATCATTCATACCCTGATTTAAGATTAAATGATTAAAAGAGGTAACCTAATTACCTTCTGTGAAACACACAGACAGGACTTAAAGATTTTTATACCTTTCAAGCATTTCTTAGGCATTTTCTACTTCTTTTCAGAAAATATTAATAAATATATGATCTAACATCATTCATAGCATGGTGTCTCTCAGCTTCACACTGAGCAGGGAGAGAGAGAGAGAGAGAGAGAGAGAAAGGATGTTTACGTGTTACTGATTTATTGTCATTGTGGATGGCCATCATGGTAGCTTTATGGTGATACAGAATGACGTTACTGCTGTTTATGTTCAAACTCTGTCAATGTCATTACATCACAGCGTGTGTGTGTGTGTGTGTGTGTGTGTGTGTATGTGGTGGGGGCATCTTTTCTAGTTTTGATTTATTGATCAGATTATTCAGTGCAGACTTGTTCCACACTGTGCCACAGCAACAATAAAATGATATCGCTATGTTTGCATTAATAACAGAACTGACGCAGATATTTTAAAGTAATGCTAAAGTTTTTAATTACATTTTCAGAGAAGCATCTTGTAGTTGTAACTAATTACTATTTTTCAGTAACTTCTACAACACTGGCTGCTACATTGTCTAATCCTGTTATGTTCCACATGGTTCTATTCTGCACCAAAAGAGAAAAAAGATGAAATATTCATAAAGTATTTTATATCAAGTAAACACAAAAAAGTGAACACACAATAAAGGCAGATGACTCAGATTTTTGTGAGACATCTTCACGTTGCAGAACCCTTGAACAGTTAAAAAAACAAAAGAAAGAATAAAAGCATTCAGTTTTCTATTTTGAAGAAATCCTTCTAAAACATTGTGCAACATTTTAGCAGAAAAAGAATTTATGTATTTTTATCTCGTGTTCATCCTCTCCTTTGGTGCAGCGCTGCTGTCAAAAGTAAGACCGTTACTGATAAAAATGTAACAGTCAGCAAGACCTCTGTGTAAACATAATGATCCCACATTCTGTATTTAATCTTTTTGTATTATTTTTGTTGTCATGTTTGTCCTTTTCTTTCCTGCTGCAGTGACCCTCTGTGCCCTCTGGATCATCAATGTTTAATTCTTACTTAATCCTCTACTGCAACCCTCAATGTTTTTGGAGTTTCTTGTGGAATTGATTTTTTTTGTGGAAAAGTAAGACAAGACTTCTACTAAAGCCACTGTTACTGAAAATGATGCTTTCAGGTCACAGCAACTCACACTCATTGTACCATGAGCACTGCTGTGAGCTGGGCAGACAGAAGTTGTTGTCATATTATTTAAAGCTATTTGAGAAAGGTGTGATAGCTGGAGTGCATTTTCAGAGAGAGTTCAAAGAGAGTGCACAAAATAGTGGGGCAGAAAGTGCTTGTTCCTAAAGCAAATGGTGGAATAATTTTGCAAAGTGCAAAAATACCTTGAGCCATTAAAATGATTGCAACTGGAGGAAAGATGCGCTTGACAGTCAACGTGATGGGAAAGATTATCAAAATACCTCGGCGCACTTGCATTTCACACAGCAGGTCAAAAGGGGGCTTTTCTGTCTTTCTGCCAAAACACCTCAAAGCACAATAAAAATGCAAATGGCCAGTTGAGTACTGAGGTAAAGAGCGGGCCATTAGCAATTAATGGTATGCATTATTACAGCTTTAAAATGCTGGAGTGGGAACTCTGACCACAGCTGGTAATTCAGCTCCCTAAAAGAGCAAATCTTGCCAAAATCTGGATTGCTTAATTCCCCTAAAATGGTTTTTAATGGTTGCAACAAGAGCACCAACCCACAGTACAAACTGAGAATTACATCTATAAATAGAAGGGCACTCTGAGAGCGCAGACCTCCACCAGGGTCAAATCCTCTATCTTGCAATGTTAAGGAAAAAGAAAAACACTTTGTGTTTTCTGTGATTCAGAGCTGAGTTCTTCCTTGGTCCATGCTTTACCCTACCACCAAGTTTCATGAAAATCGGGCGAGTAGTTATTCTGCTATCCTGCTGACAAACAGACAAACAAACCACACCAAAAACACCTTGGCGAAGGTAGTCCCGAACAGGCCAGCCCGCCTGCTGTGAAGCTGGTACTTCCAGAAGAACGGCGCTGTGATTCACTTAGCGTCTTGCATGCATCAGTGGAGTACAAACAGTGGTTCACTCACCCGTCCTGGCGTTCATTGTTGCCGGTGTGCTCTGGTTGCTACCTTTCATGGCAGAAATTCCGATGCCGTACTCTGTTCCTGGCAGCAGGTCTGAGGCACAAAACAGAAAGGGGACTGGTTCGTTTTTCAAAACAAAATATGGCAAGAACAAACTAGGGATGTTGCGATAACATAAATATAATAGTTGATATAAATACCAGAGATGGTATGAAATACCCGGAAAAAGTATTCAGATCCATTATTTAAGTAAAACTACTAATACCACACAGCAGAATGACTCCACTAAGTAAAAGTCCTGCAAAAGTACAAAAGTATCAGCATCAAAATGTACCCAAAGTATCAAAAGTAAAAGTACCCGTTGTGCAGAATGACCCCACTCAGATTGTTTTATATATTCCAAATATATAATTGGATTATTATTATTGATGCATTCATGTAAGCAGCATTTTTCTGTTATCAAGGAAGGGTTAAGTTTAACTACCTAATATACTTTTATGTGGTTTAGTTTATAAACATGTTAAATGACTTTATGTTACATCTTGATCTGAAAGTAACTAAAGCTAAATGTAGTGGAGTAAAAAGTACAATGACGACTTGGCAGTGCCCTTACTTGCTGCTCTGTTTTAACAATGTTGAAGAAACATGCAAAAAGGCTGAAAATCTAAAGAGGTACCAAATTACCTTTTTTCTAGTGACATCCCTAAAGGAAACATCACACAGAATTGTTTCAGACTCTCCTCTCATGCAGAGTGCATGTCAATTAAATGGAGCTTTTCATAACAGCCCAATTAACTCCACACTGGTGATGAGGTGTAGGCAAATTTACATGTACATCAGTTTAATTTCTAAAGAAACCCACATTTTCCGGCAACAGCATAATTGATCAGTTTCAAATCAGTTCAGTGTATCCACAGTGAGATTCTCAAGCTCCAGACAAGATGATGAGGAAATGGAAATGAGCCGGAGAGTGGCAGACATTATTAGTCGAGAGAAAATGAGAGTGACAGAGAAGGAATGAGGGTAGAGGCAGCATCGATTACAATGGCCCAACAGAATAACACAGGGACCTTTTGCTTCTATTCTTATGCCGGCCGTGCCCTTTCCAACACTGTGGCCTTTAAAAAAAAACATCCCAGCTGACCCCTCCTTTCAGACAGCCTTTCAATACGCCCGCAGGACAACAAGCATTTCTACAGATACAATCAGTGGCCCCGTCAGCCAAAATGTTAGCTCTGGAGATAATCCTGCCATGTAAAACACACAGGCACTTCCCAGCTTCTTCACTACACATTAGATGCACTGCGATAATACTGAACACAAAAGGAAAAAGACAGCCCCGAGCGAAACACCCCCACACATATCAATGATGAATACTTTGAGAGATTAAAAAATTGGCTACACAACAAATGAATGAATAACTGAAAGAGAAACAACACATCACTCCTCCTCACTCACCTGTGAGGGTGGTCTTAGTGGTAGGTCCCTCATTGCGTGGTACAATGACTTTATCATACTGGTCTCCTGCTAAAGTGCTGTACACCACCTGGTAGCCCTCCACCTACATTAAGACACATGTATTTAAACATGTACAGCACAGAACTGACAGAAACATTTGTATTCTTTTGACAAAATGAAGAAAGCCTGTCACAAACAGCTAAAGCAGCTTTAAATTGGTTCATAGAATAAATGGTTTATTTTGCATTAGCCCAGTATGATATCTGTCTCCCTGCCAACACTCTGCAGAATCATGAGGATGAATAAATTGTGGTGCTAACAGGCGTCAAGGCGGACTAGCTTCATAAGTCTGGCTGTGTAGTTAGTCAGTGCTGAGTGAAACAGCACAATTCACTACATTTTCATTCAGAGTTAAACATCAAGTGACCACTTGAACCCATTAAACTTGTTCCCTACATTCCCACTTTGTGCATTTGACAAAATGCAGGCCGACATGTGTGTGATGATAAAAGTGTTCAATACAACAAGACAGAAAAATGAGAGGAATTAAATCTGCTTAAGATCAAGTACACTGGAGAGATCAAGGCACTGAGAAGAAATTACTTGCTGTTTTTTACAGTAAGTAAAAGTAGCTACTATATGGAAATATAAAAACTGTTAAAAGCGAAAGTACACAAAAAATCTGAGGTATATTCAGCAAATTGCACATAAAAAAATCAAAAGCAAAATATTAATATATTTAGTATTTTAACTTTTTAATCTGATATATATAATTACTGGATGATATTGGATTACTATGTTCTGTATGCAAATTCAGAATGTGGAATGAAGCTAAAATCTTTAGTGGAGTAGAAATACAAAGTACTTTTAATCTGAAAAAATAAAGTTAAGTACAAGTACCATATAAGTGTATAGAACTGCAAAAAATTAATAGCTTGAGAAATAATAGACACTATTAACCCTTTTTATCACATTTTATAGATGAAACAAGCAAAAAACATTGTTGCGTGAGAACCCAGGCAGCTGAAATAACAACAAATCTATAGTAAGATACAACAAACTTTTGAGATTTATATTCTACCTCATAATCACTCACACTGGCTGAAAATCAAATCACGAACATTAACCGCAATTGCTATCCGGCCCATGCCTCATTACCTCCGCCTCACTGTTGTCCCATTCAAGCTCCAGGGTGGTGGAGGTCTTGGACACGAGCCGCAGGTTCTTGGGGGCATCGATCTCTGAGAAGAACGATAAAGCTGACAATGTTGGAGACACAGAGACCAATTCTCAGGGATTGTGGACAAGCAAACATCATCAGACACAGATACAGTTAGTATCCAGCTGTTGATTACTACATGATGATATAATTTACTGCTGTAATCATTTCGATCTTGTTAGCCGTTCTATACAGATTTGACTTCATTTGAATAACCTTGAATTCAACACTGTGACATTATATGCATACACTTTACTCTAAAAACACATTAGGATAATGTTTCCACAAATAATGTACTTTCATCTGCACAAACTACCAAATTACCTTGAACAGATGTTCACTACCATATCCAATATAGATAAACAGTATGTTTTACATTAGGCCATATGTCATCTACTGTTTTATCCTCAGATGCAGGCGCAGTATCACACACATACGCACACACACCCCCCTATGACAACATCTGCCTGCTGTCAGACCTCACCGGTAGTAAATTCAGTGGAAATAGATCCGCTCTCGTTTCCTTTTCTCACTCCACTCACAGACACCTCGTAACGCGCACCAGGACGCAGAACCTGTGGAACAAAAAAACAAAACACAAAAACACGGACAGTTTGGTCTGTTTAATCCTTTTGCATGGATTTTTCGTTTGTTTTTGTTTAATCTCCAGACACAGACAGCAGGCAGACTCTGCGATTAGATAATTTACCAAGCATGACAAGTGTACACACACACAATGTGCAATGTAATAACCCCAAAGCCAACACTCCACCCAAAGATAAACGGTTTAAGTTGTGAGGATCGGCTTTTCTGTCCCCAGATGGCAGGTGAGTCCACATAATGCGTCCGCATGATCCGATCTGTGGAACCGCAACGTGATGAATTGCACACACACCCCGTCGCTCACCTGCAGGGAGTACTGGCTGAGTGTGGGCTGGAGGCGGAAGGTGGTCCGTGGACCCTCTCCTCCCACCAGGCCGTAACGTAACACGATCTGATCAATCTTTGCCTTTGGTGGTGTCCACTCCACAAACGCTACAGTGTCTGACACATCCCGCACAATCAGCTGAGTGGGGCCATCAATCACTGTAAAACAAAAAAGAATTAATGAGTGTCCTGTTGCTTTGTGCCGCCACTTTGTCAACCTTGCCATCTATTGCTGTACTTTTTGATTTTGTCCTGGTGATGTTTGACTTTTTTTATTCAATTTTTTTTTGGTCAAATAATACAAAACCATAACTCTTAACTATTTAATAACTTAAACAGAATTATTCTTAATAAATTATTTGGTCAATAAAAAAGCTATATGTTTGATGTCTAATATTCTGAGATTCTCTCATTTGAACACATTTCTGATTGTCTCATTGGAATACATTTGGAGGTGTAACATTTGAAAAAATGACCAATGAAAAAAATGACTTAGAATCATTGATTAGTACAACCAATGTTTTGTAGATCAACTAAAAAATCTAATCATGTTAAAAAAAGTGTGTCTACAAAATAATTTCTTTCTTGAAAAAAAAGAAGCTACATTTCTCCAGAATGTTAAATGCCACCTAATCACAAGCACCAGTACAAGAACCTAGCATAAATAATATACAGTCTATATATCTATATATACAGTTGGTTTAATTGAATAAAATCAAAGAAAAAGTAAGTAAAGTACTAAAGTAAGTGTGACCAGACTATTTTTGGTTGGACACAGTTCAGACAGTATTCACAGGGGAGCTAGAACGGGAAACTTAAAATGAAACGTCATGTTACTACTGTTTCAAGCTTATGCAGCGGTAGATGTGGATTAGTTATCAGAAAAAGCCGTTCTTGGACAGCTGAGCATGTAAAGCTTATCAGACCTGACACACATGGAGACAATAAGCTTTATCTGTGCAAGGTGTAAAACATAAGCCGTGATTAAAGCCTTTCCATACTGACTGCTGGAAAACCACACTTATTAGGTATGAGGACCTGAAAACATATTGAGCGTGATGAGGAAAACCCAATTTGAAACAGTAGATCACAGGGACACAAACACCTCCACCGTGATATGGTGATGATTCTCTGAGGTGTGCCCAATGAGTGGTGCTTTTTTATTGGACTTCTGTACTTTATGGACTGACTATAACAAACACCCTGTTTGAGCATAGGGGGATTCATTAGTGTACTTGATACCAGAACACCTTTTGCCAAAGATTGACGATGTAATTTGTGGTTGTATCATCAGATATGTGGCTGTATGTCTTGGACACTTGGTTGAAGAGAGAAACAGGGCTTTAACAAGGCGGGGACCATTACCACTGACAGATCTCGTACCAAATAGTGAAGTTTGGGTGAACGGGGGAAGTCTGGCTGAACCCTGACCATGAGGTCTTTAGTTTGCGGACTTTTATGGGGGATATTGGGGTTATATGTGTTACTGCAGCTACTGCTATGAGCCATTTCCTCCTTATATAACCAACTTTGCCCGTAATCTCAGCAGGAAGTCAATAGAGTCAATAGAAAATTCCTACTCTGCTATTTGCAGATGATGCTGTTCTGTTGGAAAAATCAGACTATGACCTCCAGCATGCACTGAGGGGGTTTGTTGTATACTTTTAAGCAGTCAGCATTAGAGTCAGTACCTCAAGTCTGATGCCATGGTTCTCTGCCGTTACATGGTGGATTGCTCCATCCATGCTGGGAGTGAGTAGCTGCCCCCAAGTGAAAGTGTTGGAGTATCTTGGGGTCTTTTTCATGAGTGAGGGTAATTTACTGGTTAATCTATGTATAAACCCTTGCCAGTGGTCATGAGCTTTGGGTAGTGACTGAAAAATGAGATTTGGTATACATCCTTAGAGATAGCATGACAAGCTGAGACATCCAGAGGGAGCTCTGCTGATTCAAAAGGAGCACGTTGAGGTGGTTCGGGCATGTGATCCGGATTCTGACTTCATTTGGAGGTTTTTAGGGCACACCCAACTCATAGGAGTCCCTAGGGTAGACCCAGAACACACTGAAAATAATATCTGTCCAGTGGTATCTTGCGATCCCAGGAGAATCTGGAAAATGTTGTTGGGGACATCTGGACTACATTTTACAGACTAGCACCATAACTTGACCCGAAATAATCGTCAGAAAAGGGATGGACGAATACAAGACGGATTCACTAAACATTCCCTCACATGTTCTCATTGTTAGAGCGTTATTGTCTATTTAAAGAAATTTGGGGTTTTATTCGTTAACCTGCTCATTGTCTCTCTCCACAAAAGCTATGGCCTGACATCTGTTACTTTAACAGATGTCCAGGAAAATACACACGTTTAATCTTCAACATTTTTCTGCTGCTGTTTAATGGAGCTTAAAGTTAGAACTCAGATGACATCTATGCACATTATGACAATTTATTTGATTTTGTAAATCCAAATCAGTTTGAAAAGGTGACAAGCAAAATCACACATGCCTTGTTTCGTTCAAGTCATTTTTTAAATAGAAAGCACCATACTATGCTGTGATAGCATAATTATTCTCCATTGATGGCCCCAGGGGGAACTTATGTAAATGATATATTTCACACACTAAGCGACAAGGGACCATTCTGAAGACTTTCTTTAAGCTTTTTGAGATCTAAATAAGTCGAAGACTCAGGTTGACATATTGCAGGTCCACCTGATCCTTGATGTATTAGAAATTGGCCCCTTGGGTCTCGTCCTAGAAAACATCCTGAGGAAGACAGTTGCTGAGAACCTGGTCCCATATCAGCTGTCCTCTCCCTCTGGTTTTCCACCGACTTCTCATCACGCTCACTCCGTCTCCAAGGAAGGATAAATCTTTCTTATAAATAATTGAGTAACTTCAAATTTGTCTTTTCCCCTTTCTTTATCCAATAAGGTGTCCTGCAGTGGGCTGTCGTGAAAAATTAATGACAGGCTGCCATGAATTATTAATCGATACTTAATTACAACGCAGAAAATGAACAAAGACTTGACAGGAAATTGATGGTGTTTTGACTGCAGACATCACAGTTTGAATTGTTATGGACAACGTTTGAATTGGATCTATTACAGCTGTCTAGTAGTAGTGTCAGCTGGGTGAGGAGTGGGGGCAATACCTCAGAGAGGTTTACATCAGGGACGTAAATGGTGGCAGACCAACAAATATGTCAAGGTGACACTCACTGTTTGTGCCATGGTATTTAGCTGTGTGTTCGTGTGTGGGTATGTGTCTGTAGGGGAGTGCAGGAAAGACTTTGCTACACTTAGTGCTGAGTTGATTGAGTGAAAATTAATTGCTGACATTTGTAATAATGGTTTAATCATTTGAGTCTTTTATCATGCAAAAATTTCAAACATTAGCTTCTTCAAGCTTGTCAGATAGGTTTGCCTGCCGTTTTTCTCGATGACTTATTATTTAAAATTGAAAATCTTTGGGTTTTGGACTGCGGTTTGAACAAATGTCACCTTGGGTTTAGTCGACACAGTTATAAATATTGAAAAGTTCCTATCAGTTGCAGTGCTGCTCCAATTTAAAAACTTTTCACAGAATCCAAACTCTTTTGGAATCAGGGTTGTATTGTAATGAAGAACACCTAGACTAAGACTAAGTCATGATGTAAACCATAGGCACTCCTCAGTGATTTGAAAGGTACTCATTCCCATAAAAACACCGACAGAAAGCAAATGAGGATTTCATTTCATTCCCCTCTTTTACTGCCAAATGTTTGTCTTCACCGTGGCATTGCAGAGGTGAGCTTTATCTCTGTAAATGTTTCCTTCCTTTTCTATGAGCATTACTCAGTCTCATTCTCTGTGGTCACATTTTCAGCTCACTCACCAAAGTGAATGAGCAGTAGCATGGTGTGTAGCCTTTATGTCGGAGCTTAAGTTAGCTAGTGTGAATTTAAATATGAAAATAAATCAGGATCAGAATGTACAGGCAATTTAGTGATGTGGTAGTGATGCTGTTAAAAAAAACTCTGGTGTCCTCTTTGAGACTGAGACAACACTGAGACTGCAACACTGCTTATATCACAGTTCATGTTTACACTTCCTCTGAATACATACATGTTGTGACAGTGGCAGTGACTGGCTGGCTTCGTCCCTGGTCTCTGAGCGCCACCAGGTTAACAGTATACTCCTCCCCCGGTCTCAAACCGGTCTGCACAAACGAGGTGATGGTGCTGGGCAGCTGTGCAGTCATGCCTCCATCATTGTCCTGGGAAATACACAGAGATAGAAAGTGATGAGATGAAAAGCAAAAACTGCATATTTTAAGTAAATGCCAGCTACTGTGTGGCTTAAACTTCTTCTCTCAGTGGAGATAAGGAATCTGGCAGATAAAAGACTATCCCCATCAGTAAGACGTGAACAGTAACTCATGCAGTTAAATTCTACGCAGTAGAATTTCTGAACTGTGTATTTCTTTTTCACTGATTTCTACATGTTTTTGAATGGTTTAGCACATTCAATTCCCAGACTGTGTTGCTACAGTAATATTTCTCAGGCAATATTCTGCAGAGGCAGCACTCTGTACATTTCCAAAGGCCTGTCACTCATCCATATGGAGCCCCTGCTATTCCCAGCTGTTCTCAGAGAGCCAGTGTTGCACATGCACTTCCTGCCGACAGACAGATGTTACACCTACTGCTGCTCCAAGATCCCCAAAAGCCTGCGCTAGGAAGGCTCATATTAAAACAGAACATATAACAGCTTGCTACTTTCCGGAATCAAAACTGTAATTAGAGATGTAATCCATTTAATCACCTCAGCTAAATTACTAGGGTGGGCAGTAACACACAGCGGTAATGTTCCGATAACAATTGGTCCTCAATCTCAATAATAATACAGTTAAATGCTAAATTATACAAAATGAATCACCATAACAGTATATCCACTCCCATCTCTAG
The DNA here is from genome assembly GCA_903364295.1 of Serranus cabrilla. Lineage (NCBI taxonomy): Eukaryota > Metazoa > Chordata > Actinopteri > Perciformes > Serranidae > Serranus > Serranus cabrilla. The sequence continues at coordinate 699,101 of CAFUXE010000563.1, read as the reverse complement.
TGTCAGTTTGCTCGTAATTAGTCATCATTCTCTCTGCCGACAAGGTCGCTTAGATGAGGAATGAAAAATTCAATTTTTTTGCTCCTTGTGGAGGTTTTGTTATAACTTTAATTTAATATTATTATGTCTAATGTTTTATCTCTTGCCCATTTTTTTTACGGTGAGACAGGATGTTATTATGTCAATCAAAAAGTATCAAGAAGTAGCTTTAATTATCCTCTTATAATTCATAAAAGCAATTTAATTAGATATAATTAGATTTCAAATATAATAATAATTAATACATTTACTGCAAAAAAAGGATCTCTCAGTTTGTGTCCAAAAGAATAACTGAAAAAAACTTGACCAAAGCAATGCTTGCTGAAGGCAAATGGCATAGAGCTGACAGACACACACGGATAAAACAGACCCATTCTTTGCACACATTATGATAAGCACTTTGCCAAAACAGAGAATGAGGACAAAAGGCAAGTATATTATTGAGGTGATAACTGCTATAATTAAATATAATTATCGCGTGTGACAATTTTCTTCATGCTAAGCCTTTTCTTCACAGCCTTCATAATGCACGTAGAACAACAAGTGCTGGGATTTCATACGTATTGTTCATTCATGAGAAGGTAGTTTCAAATGAAAATGATTTGTAAGGTCTGTGGATTAATGTTTATGGAAAATATGAATATTCTAAAAAGTCCTTTGAAGTGGATTTGCAGCAGACACCACAAAACCTACATATTTTGTCATTTGGATACACTCATGAATAAACTGAATATAATTTTTTTAACCTATATATAACGTATATGTATTACAAGCGGTTTTGAGTGCAATAGGTTTTCCTTGTACTTATTCACCTGATGTCTTCAACGAGATGAAGCCTCAAAGGCTCAACTGAGCCATAAAAATAGATTTTTAGTGGTTGCCTGGTATTGTTTTTCTTTCCAGAGGTGAAAGAGATTAGAGCTGCAGCGATTGGTCGATTCATCAATAGTCAATTGACATAAAACTAATTGGCAACTATTATTATAATCAAATAATCATTTTAGCATTCTTTTAAGCTACAAAGCCAAACATTTGCTGGTTTCCTGCTTTTAAAATGTGATGCTTTGATGCTGAAATGTTTGGTACTTTCAGGACTGTTGGCTGAAAAAACACCAAAGAGAATATAATTAGCAGATTCATTAAGAATGAAAATAATTGTTAGTTGCAGCCCAAACAGGGCAGAGCATCACAGAGTGCATCTGAGCAGTTTTATCGACTTGATCTGACATCATTTCAAGTTAATGTAAACATTAAGTCCACTAATGCTTAATGTAAAGAGAGTCCTGCAGATTTGCACAGCCTCATCATGTGTCCTGACCTGTATGCTTTAGTCATTTGCCTGACTATTCAACATGAATCACAATGCTGCTGAGATACTTCAGGGAAATCCTAATCATTATGCGTGGTCATGTGTGTGTTTCAGTATGTGTGTGAATTTCATTTCAAAATAAAGCTACAGCAGCTTCTCCAAGGATGAAAAGAAGAGGCAGCTTCCAGAAAGCTGAAGTAGCTCTGATGTCCTTGAAAAAGTCACATAAATTATAGAAATCAATACTGAGAACATGTATTACAGCCTTATAGAACTCCAATACTACTGGTGCTTATAGAATACATGTACAGTTCTACTGGCTGCAGTGCTGATTGACTAATTGCTTAACGGCTTCATTGATTTATTACGAATCGCCTTAATAAGAAGCACATAAGAAGGTGTGGTAGGTCTGTGCTGGCAGTATGATATTTTACTGGAGTGTCAGATATTTACTGTAGCTGTCTCTAACAGTGTTAACGGCAGGTCTCGAGTCTCGCCCCGCCGCTCTCTCTCTCTGTTTCCTTTTTACAGAGTAGTGAGTTCTGTGTTTGTTCGCATAGGCCAAAGCTTTCATGCCTACTTCCATTACGAGATTGTCAAAATTCACAATCCCCATTGCTGGATTAAATCCACAGGGGGGCGGGACTGCCAACTCATAATATGATTTCCCCTGCGGCTGGAGCGAGGGAGGGAAAGCGAAGGAAAGATAGAAGGAGGAATATTTACACAGAAAGGGATGGAGAGGGGAAGAGAGAGGTGAAGGAGAAAGGAAAGGACGGAGGGAACCTTCGAGGGTAAAGAGGAAAAAAGGTTGGAGATTTCGACCATGAGGTGGTGGATGGAACATGGAGCGACAGATTAAGAGGAAAGGGTGGCTGGATGGAAAGAAGAAGAGAAACACAGGAGGCTGAATAGAAAGAGAAAGGACAGCTAAAAGCTATAAAATTAAATTAGGAAGCCCACTGCTTTTCGATACAGAAATGTTCTATCCGTAAAGGGCTTAAAATAAACACACAAAAAAAGCATCTTAACATCAGATTTGAGGCCGGACCAAAGGATATCTCCCCCTGAGAACACCTGAAAGGAGAAAACCAATTACTGTGAGAGGGCATGAGATTAGAGTGCAGAGGGAACCTCAGTTTACGGCGGGAATTAGGAAGAAAAAGGTTTTGCTTTCTGTCTCTGAACCTGGCCCTGCTATGGTTTTACCAAGGGTTATTCTGGAAAAGGGTTTAATGGCTCATCCACCTAATAGCCAATAAGCTTAAGACAATCCGCTTGTCTAATTTGGTATGGGCTTCAAGTAAAGCAAAACCCCCAAGAAAAACCTCAATCCATCCAGTTTCTTTTTTCTTCAAAGTAATTTAAAGACATTTAGAGATTGGAATAAGTGAGATTTGAACATAATTATTTTCAATCAAGTATATTTTGTTCAGCCAACAAACAAAATGTGTGTGTGTGGGAGTGTGTGCATTTGCTGATGATTCATTTAAAGCATAAAACGTCTGTTTTGTCCTTCTGTCCGTCTCACACACAAGGGCAATGCACTTCCCTTTCAGCAGACTATAATGCTGTAGTCTTCCATTGGGGCTGACAGAGAACATACACACTCAGTGTTCACACAGCTTTACTCTACCTTGGGGATGAAGCTGATCTCCCATCCATCGAAGGAAAAGTAGAAAGGTAGCCACTGGACCTCCACTGACGTCTCTGTGATGGATTTGAAGACTAAACCATCCGGATTGGAAAGATCTGGAGAGGTAGCCAGAGACGTATTATTGTTCTTCAGTGACCCACACGGCCCATAAATCACCACTCCATCTCATGCTGAAGGTGTCCACTGCTGAACCTTACTCTTTTACGTTTATTTTTCTTTTCTGTTCCCCCTGTCTCTACTCATTTTCTTTGTTTCGATCACCCTGATGCTGCACTAAATGCTTGGATGGTTAATTATTTGGTGCGTTTTTTCACACCGTTTTCCCTCAAGTAGCATACCTAATAGCTTGTTTGCAATCATGTAACTGTTATGCTGCACAAAATTCAGATGGAAGATATAGATCCATACACGGCGGGGATGGGAAATAGAGTAAAGTGGCCACACATTGAATGAACCTGCAAGAAAATTTAAACTTGGATGTTATCTATGCAAAATGAAGAAAGGTATTTTGAATTGAATAGTTTTTCCAGTGTGGACTTGATCATTGCAACAAAAGACCCTGTCCTCCAGAGCTCCTAAACAACAGGACTAATGAAAACGTAGTAAAGTTTAGAGGACTATTCATATGGGGTTGGGTCCAAAACATCTGACCCAAAGTAGAATTGAACAACTGCCGTATTGTCTAGAGTAAATGTGCAGAGATTTTTTGTCTTTTTATATTGCTATTACTCCACTGGTAGCATCTTTGACTCCCAGTCGTGTTGAGCCACATCTGTTTCTCTGTGAGTTTGTTTTTTTAACTTTTCCCCTTCATCTCCAATTTTCAGGATTTAAGTATAAATAGCGCAAATTATACACACAGTATCGGTAAGCGTCTCAAAACTGCCTCCAGTTTCCTCCCCTGAATCTAAAATCTTAATGATTTATGGCATCATATGCAGCGATGCAACAGATTTCTTTCTCATCTGCGAGCAGTTTTTTTACACTATATATGCAAAGTGTTAGCTTGAACTAATGATAGTTACACATAAAACCCCTGCAACATTAGTTCTTTGTTTCAAAACAAACGACTCCCACTTTGATTTAGCAAAATGCTAAAATTACTTTTTCACAGGCAGCCGTGTCCCCATAAATCTTTCCAGATAATCAAATACTACATTTCATAATTAAGTTTAGCAAAGGCAACCAAACAAATCATATCCTATGAAAAACGGCTGCATCAGACTTAACTGCCCTAAATTGACTTTATAACTCCAAACAGAAATTAAAGTCACTTATCTGTGAAATGGAGGACGATTTTACCAGCTAAGACTGAACTTATGCCAACACTCTATGTAACCAGCTGAGGTAGAGCGGATACAATATTCTGTTTGCCACTGAAAGCAGGCGATTACTTATTCAGAGGTTCGGGGAGTTTACATGCCTCTGATAAGCATAGAGGCAACTAGTTTGTTTCTCTCAGAAGTGATGACCTGGCATTAACAGTGCGAGGAGGTTCAGAAAGCATTCTTATTTGTGTGTGTGTGTGTAGTTGAGTGTGAGTGACACCAAGCAGGTGTTACAGGTAGAAATCACAAGCAGTTGGCACAGAGGAGCAGGTGGTGTTCTCACTCTGTTGACACTGAGAAACATTGGGAGGATTTTATAAAAAAAAAAGAAGGTGAGAGACAGAGAGTGTGTGCATCTGCATGAGTGACCGTATCCATGTGTACAGCACTGAATGAGACAGAGAAGATTTTTATAAGGCTTAGATTTGAGGCATTGCATCCATATTCTGTTGGTCATGAACCAAACATGGCCTCAGTGGAATATCCGTCAGTGCTCCCGTGAGAACATTTTGTCAAAACAACCCACAGGGCTGCACTTACAGGTCGAAACAGTGATGCTGGCAGGGACGCTGATACTGTTGTTAATGACAGCGAACACGTTGATGTTGTACTCCATGCCTGCCTCCAGGCCTGAGATAGTGCAGGTGGTGGTATTGCCTGGAATCCTTATCTCGAGTTGCACACCTGACAGAGAGACAGGAAAAAAAGATACACTGGTTCAGCAGCTGTGTATGCTTTCAAGACATTTTGTACCAACTGAAAGTTAAATTTCTTTGCTTTAAAAGTTAGCAAAGCTCTGAACAGACCTCCAGGGCTGCTCGGTGTGTAGGTCACTAAGAAATCCGTCAGCACAACAGACCCCTCCCACTCCACGTCAATAGTGCGATCAGTCACGCCTCGTATCTTCAAGTTCATGGCCGGGGCCACTGTTGAGACAAAAAACAAAAACAAATACAAGTTATATTTCAACAATTGCTATTTTGATTTAATTGTGTGTGTTTTGCGATGATAATTTAAACATTTAACCACTGTATCACCTTTACAGCATGTGTCACCAGATCACAGAAAACAAGAAAATGCACTTCTTCCAATATGTATGGCAAGATTTGACGGTGTTAAAACTCCCCTGAATCACAAGTTTACTTTGTGTTTTAATGGCCTCAGAACTCACAGAGACTCTAGCAAACTTTTTAATTTAGTTTATGTGACCCTAGGTCACACGTATCTGCAAATAAATGTCAATAATTTTAATAGGAAACGGTCATTTCCAATTTCTTGCACCACAGAATCTAAAGGAACAAATACCCATGTTGGTATTGAGCCTCAGTAAGCACACGTCAGCAACACCAGCTCTGGTCTGATGGACATGAGTTCCCCCTACCCTAAAGTAGTGGTCTTTGAGATACTCTGGGGCCCCGTTGTTATAAAAACTGTGCACCACACTGACTTGTGGTTGTATGGCTCCATCCTTCAAAGGCAATCACCCGAGCTTTTGGAATTGCTGTTTGCCAATCGGACATAACTCTGACTAAGTTGTTGCGAGAGATCTGTAGTTGTCCTTTAAGCTATTTCCGAGACCTTTAAACCACAGACAGACTGTGTAGTCAAAACAACTCACAACAAGAGAATTGACCTAGTGGTTCAAAGTTGCTTTATCAATTAGATTTCTAAGAACACACACACCTGTGAGGCTCCACAAGATTTAAGGTCATTAGTAGAAAGACAACCTTGAACTTCAACTCTCTGGAAGCTCTGTGTTAAGTTTGAAAAAACATTTCAGGGCAGATAGACACAGACGCACAGCTTTTTAATTAACAGACCATGGTCAACAGTTAAAGTTACAATCTCGAAAATCTGTTTCAGGAATAAACCGTGAATGTGATGTATGGTTTTAATGTTTAACTTGCAAATAGCACATGAACATTCATACGGTAGAAAGCTAGCTGATTAATTACATGCTAAATAAGCCATAGCTAGCATCATTCCATTGATCATAATTTCTACCAGTGGAATATTTCTAAAATTCATATTTTTCAACTTTGTGCAATCCTATCTGTGCACATACATTGATTTTTCTAACTATGCAGACATGGATGGGAGGAGAAAATGGAGAACTTTGAGGAGCTGCTGGTGGCAACTACAAGAAACCAGGATGAAGTAGAATACAAGTTCCACAAGCTTCCTTGACACGATTTAATGTCAGTTCATCCATCCATCCATCTTCTGCCGCTTATCCGGGGCTGGTGTCGATGCAAAAAGCCTATTTGGGGCTTTATGCGCTTAATTGTCAGCCATAATATTAGTTAGGTTTGGTGAAATGCCCCTAGCTGCAGGGCCTCACCGTACACAGCACCTGATGGAGTGATCCCAACTACCGCCATAGACTCCTCTCCTCCCAATAGCCCCTTCCTGGCTGCAGACATACAGTCCTCCCAGGGCATCAGAACGAGTAGGCTGTGACGAAGATCCCATTTTATCTGCGTTATCAGTCTGGATGGAAAACAGGCCGAGACACTGATGGATGTACCCGGACATTAAAAGGCAAATTTCAGTTATGAGTCCCTCATATTTTGGCCGATCAGCTTTGCTTCCCCTTTCATTGCATGAATGTGGCGTCCAGGCTCAATGAAGGTAGAGTTAATGTTACACTAACAAAGTACTTATTACTCTTGCCAACGCACACATTGCAACATTTGCCATTATCTCGATTACTAGACACTGTCTCTGCATCTGTAATCTTTAAAACAAGATGACAGGCTAGACTGCACTGCGTATGTGCATCCCAGAGAGTGAAAAAAGTCTGTGTTTGTGGCAACAAGAGGCCGAGTGTTTACATGAGAGGCAGAAGCACTGTCATTCACTCGGCCTGAAGTGGAGATCGTCAAGCCATAAGCCCGAGAGGTGGTGTTGAATGTAAATGTGGAGGCATAAACAAGAGTGTTTACAGCTCCCACTGCCAAAAACAACAAGGAGGAGGAGGGGGGAGACAGGTGAAGGACATGACGGAGGAGAGGACAAGACAGAAGGTACAAACAGTTTGAGTTGGAGGAACAACGAGACAGATTCACAGACAGACAACGGGACAGAAGAGAAAAAGAGAAGACAAGATGAGCCTCAGGAGGGAAAACGATTAACATAAAAAGACTGTTAAATGTGAGAGAATAAGGATGGAATGGAAAAGGAGAGACAGAGAGAGGAGTAAAGTGAGTGTGATAGTGTGATAAACAACCTTTTCACCCCCTCATCATCTCTACATCCTGCGATACAGGACTCTACAGCACAGCACCGAGTCCTCCTCGGGGGAACCTTTCAACACTAGTAGCAGTTTCAGCTAGTTCCGCACACACTCGACAGATGGGCGCATGCTGCACAGTAGTTTGCTCATTTCGAAACAGGGAACCTGCACTGGGGACAAATCCTGCGGCATTCACTTAGCTAGATTTATTTCATCAATTAGACTCAGCTTTGTCACGTATATGAAGGGAATAACAAATCAAACGAAGGAGCAATAATCCATGGGATAGAAGGAGAGTGATTGAATGAGGTCATGCAAGGAGGCTGAGCAGACGAGCTGCTTGGAAGTTAAAGACATTAACTCACAGAGAGAGTGAAGGGCAAGCTCTCAAGTGGGCACTTTGGAAAAGGTTCCTCTGAAAAGTTAGTCAGGGGAACTTTTTACTAAACATACAGCAAAGATAGAGAAGCACCTCGTTGTTGCTACGTGAAAGGTCATCAAGGACCAACTCATTCTAATGCTAATATATTGTTTACTCCGTTGTCGCCGAGGACTGGTTCAACCTGACATCCTATCAACTTTTCTCAATTGAGGAGAGATTCTGACCTTTGTGATTGGGCCAGTTTCCAACTTCAGCAGCAGCTTTCAGCTCTGAACTTGATCTGCTTGTTTTCTTTCTTTCCCTTTAAGCACATTTTGTTCTTGGGCTGCCTTCAAGGTCTTGGGATGTCAAACCGTTTTAAAAACTTCTCCCCAGCAGAATATAAAAACACAGAATCACCAGAAGCGTGAAGGTGAATTTGAACAGAACGTGTTGTCTGTGTATACACTGCCTAATATTAGTTTAGTTTAGTTTATTAGCGCAAAGGAAGTGATAAAAACAAATGAATATCAGAACAAAATGCATAAATTGTGCAGAGGGGGAAGAAACCCCAAAGGGTTCATTGTAAAACCTCTATACCAGGATTTAAAACTATTCAAAATACTTCACAAATATACATTTATCTACAGTATCTCTAGAAATCGAATGATACGAATACACTGGTTACATCACTTGCAAATGAAGTCAAATGCTTAGAGTTTTGTCTTCTCCATTAATGGAAACTTGTGGAACCATTCCTCTGCACGTACTGTATCTGTCCTAAGGTTGTTTTAAAAGGGCAATTTGCTGAAGGTTATTCAGTAATCTCGCCTGGAGTCTTCAAGTCTCATTAGGTCTAATCAGTATTCTATCATAGGCGGATACAGCAGTATGTACTGAACTAAAACCTTAAAGGTAAAACTCCAGCTGACAACGGAGGTCAGTGCAACATCAGAGGACCAACTTACCTTCAGGCTACTTGATGTAATAGCATTTCTCTTGCTCAGTTGGTTATGACTAAACTGAAATTTGTAGTGGGAACTTGTAAGAGTTTGTGTGCAACAAAGGATCTGATGCAGATTTTTAATAGTCATCTTTTTTTCATTTTCCCGCCTTTAAAAAGTGATTTAAAGATTAAATCCGCAGTGGCTGCACTAAATCCAATGACCACACTGCTACATCTTTGCTTTGTTTCAAATCAACAGTCCTAAACACCATGATACAGACTATTTAAGAGATGAAGTATAGTGAAGTATAGTCAGTGTATTATCTGATGGTGAAGATGGCAGCAAGACATTATACCTGTTATAGCTATTATTTTTTATTACTGGTGACAACTAAATGAATGGACGTAATGCGTTTTAAACCTGTGTGGTCTCTTATACTGAAATGCACCTAAAAAATGTGGTTTCTTATCCTACACTCTGCTATAGCATCCAGAATAGGAGGAGCACAAAAGACTTCTAAACTCCTAAAAGTTCACATCTCTTTTGCTTCTAAAAAAAAAAAAAGAGCTCCAAAATTCATACTGCCAAAGATCCTTTGTCATAAAGGTAAATAAAAGGAGAATCAATTTCTATTCAGTGCAGGGGAATGGTTCTCGTATATCGAACACATTTTGTCACAATAACACAGTAACAGTATGTGTCCACAAGCTGCAGAGACACACTGTGAATGGCACAAGAAATATTGTGTCCTTTGCCTGCAGCATCAGAACTGTCACGTGTCTGTCACACATTTAATATCAAAGTTAATACAGGTATTCTGCCAAACAAAAGTACTTCATAAAAAGCCCAACGTCTGCAGCAATGCATCAGAATAGGTCAATAAATAAGGTAATAAAATAGACATGCATAAGAGGCAATACCAAACTTCTTTGTAGTTGTGATATGCCGTACAATGCAGAACTTTAAAAGCTGTATCCCAGCACTGAAACCCATAACTATGTGAGAAATGTAAATGTCAGTTGTCACCAGTGCTGCACTCAGAGGATGTCAACAACATGAGAATGTCAACGCTACTTTTCCACTGTAGCACCAGGACTCATCAAAATGATTGTGGAATTTCTCCGCTGTCAAGATTAAATGCCACTCTTCAGCACAAGTTGATCTTTGCTTTGTGGGTGGAAATATTTTTATGTAAAGATATACTGTACCTTACCCCTACGCCTGAAACATCCCATTTAAATTCAACAGCCTCCATTATTTCTCATAGTGGAAGAATATAGGCCGCCGTAATTGAAGCAAAAATACATCCCGCTTTCTTCAGCTTTTGATAACTTGAAACACTTAAGCCTGTCACCCTACAGGTCTCTGGTAATTGAACTGCTTCGTTTTGTATTCAGCAAACTATCCCCTACAAGCATTGGCTATTTTAGCCTCTAATTGCAAAGAAATAAGCAATTCGGACTCCCTCACTTGGTATAGATATTAAATGGGAGGGCAGCAAGGAGGAATCAGCTTTAGTAATATGATTTGCTGTCACTGTCTTTCTATTGCTCGCTCTTCTGTCTGTCCTCATCCTTCACTTTGTTGACAGCTGCCTCGAATGGCAGAGCAGCGTCTGATATTTTGGCGTGGAGAGCTGGATGTGTACAAAAGGCGAGCACGACACAGAAAGTGTCTTAGATGCAGCTAATGTGACAGCTCCCTCCCCGGCTGAATGTGACTTTTGACAAATGAGCGCTGTTACACCTTCTGCTGTCCGGCAAGTCACGCGGCCCGCCACCTGCATTTGAAGCACAGAGGGGTTTGTTTTTCAGGACTGCACGTACACTAGAAATGATGGGGCCTGGCTGCTGCAGCAGGGAGAGGGAAAGCTTTGCATTTAACAGATCAGGCAACAAATCTGATCTATCCACCGCTATCTCTGTGAGGGTCAGATAGACAGCCATGTGTCATGGTGCATTATAGGTAAGACGGTTTGCTTTCTATCAAAACAATACATTAGATGGTTGGAATCATTGTTTCCTTTATAACTGTTAAAGATGTGACTGCTGTAACTGTTATTTATCTGCAAACTCTTAGCAGATTAATTAACTTGTGTTAGAGCTTTGCTCTCCGTCAGCTTCATGAGGTGATCACCTGGAATGGTTTTGAGTTAACAAGTGCAACTTGTCAAGACTTTGTTGTCATGTCTTGTCTTCTTAATCTGAATCTCAATACAAATCCACTCCAAACATCACTGTACTGAATGTTACATGCTGTGGACGTCTAACAGTGCAGGAGCATCTAAAATCAGATTTTCTAACTTTAAGATTAGCTTAAGGGAAAATATCTTTGTGTTTGCTGGTGTTGTTTATCAAGCGGCACAAATCAGTTTCTTCTTCTTCTTTTTAGAATTACTCCCACACCATAAGAAAACCAGATAAAGACACATCAAGACGCCTTTTCTAAAGATACTCACTAGACTGTAATCTGAAGCATGCTTTCAATTTTGCCACCCAAATAAACCTCAGAAATAGTGCCAGCAATTCACAAACAGGAAATGTGCCCACATTACAGCAAATTGCTTTTGGCAATGGAGGCACTCCATCTACTGTTGCAGCTCTAATTTTGAAATAAACCTGTGCCTGCTCGCGAATTGAGGCTGAACTGTCTGAAGGTCACGAAACAACGTTGTGAAGTCTGTTTAGGCTGGATTTCTGTCTGAGTTACTTGATCCTAGTCGCACTGACAGCAAGTGTTAAGGGAGTTTGTGCTCCGGGGAATTGAACCACAAATGTCTGACAAACTACTTTTTGTGCTCGACAACAGTGAAAAGGATCAAACTGACCTAAAGGATAAAAAGTAATAGCCTACCTGAGTTGCAGTCATCTCCTGCAAAGCCATCCTGGCAGACACAGAATCCCTCCTTGCAGACTCCTTTCTTGCTGCAGTTGTTGGCACAGTAGACGAGCGAGCAGTCTTCTCCCACGTACCCGGGTCTGCAGTGGCACGTCCCGTTGATGCACAGCCCCTGGTCCGAGCAGTCGTTGAGACACCTCCCCACCATGCAGTCTTCGCCGGTGAAGGACTCTTCGCACACACACTCCCCGTCGATGCACAGTCCGCGCCCCGAGCAGTCTGAGGGGCACCGAGGCTCTGAGCAGTTGTCGCCTCCAAAGTCACGGTCACACACACACTCCCCTTCCACACACACCCCCTGGCCGGAGCAGTCGTCCGGGCAGCGGGGTTCGGAGCAGTTTTTGCCGACCCAACCTTCCTCACAGATGCAGCCGCACAGGTCAAAGCTGAAGCTGCCGTGGCCACTGCAGCCTGGGACAAAGTCCAAATGACCTGGGGAGAAAAATATATATATACATTAATATGACAAAATGATGCTGGATTCAGAGATGACAACACAAACACAGTTTTGGGAGAATATTACATATACTTCTTTTATTTCAATATAAACCTGGAAATGAATACATCCAAATCCTTTTCATGTTCACATCAGGACTGAATACCAGAAAATTGAGATCCCTGCAGGATGGCAGAAACAGTAGTAAGGACATCAATGAAAACCCGGCTCATTTTGTGCTTTTCCATTTAGCCGCCGTCCTCCTCAGCTGATCATTTCATCCTCATTCTGAGTCACATCGCGACTGTTGGAGATAATCATATTCCCACTGAAGAGATGGAGCGTTTTCAGAAAGTATTTGAATTGGATGATGGTGTCAATGGAGCTGATCCTTTTAACCATAATATATCCTATAATTCTGTCCATTCTAGTCCCCTCATATTATAATGACAGCAACACCTGAACAGTGAACAAAGTTTTTACCAGTCGCAGAGGTTTCTCCACACCTTTTAGACCGAGACTGCGAGTGAAAAAAAAGTCGCCCTCCAGCATCAATATTCTGCTGCCGTTGTCTCCTTTTCATTCACGGTATAAACAGTTTTTTCTGCATCTTTTTTTACTTAAAGTACCTGTTTTTTTCTGTCTGCCACATATGAGACAGCCTGTTTTGAATGAATTTCTTTCAGCTTTTTGTATCTTTGCTTTCAAAAGCCTAATGGTTGATACCAGAGGGTTTTTTGAGCAAATATTGTAGGTAAAATGGCATATAAACAATATCCTCCAGCTTTATCCACATATTTGTTGTTGAACAGAACTCACCCATGGCTGAGCTCTCCCCACAGCATCCAGACCCACACTGAGCTCTGAGCTGGGAAACCTCTCTCTCCAACATCTCCACCCTGGTGGCAAGCTGCTGGATTGTGGTTGTTGCTGGACAGCCACATGCAGCTTTTGGGATGTTGATGCGGTGAGTGAATGTCACCTGAAAAATAACAGTATGGTTAGGAGGTCCCTATTTGCACCAGAGGGCATGCATTAAGCTTATAGGGTAATTATTGGCAATTACAGCACAGTAGTGTTTTTAAAATACAAGAAAATACAAGACATGGCTGCAACATGTTCAACCACACATGCCTTAACCCTCCCGGACGGGTGACGGTTAACTAGGGCTGGATATCATCAAAACAAATCTGCATCCCTATTTGTTATGTATACAAAACAGTGTTTGACTTGTAAACTAAATTTAAACGTATTACACTGCAGTGGTAGTTTGACTGTACATTTTACCATCTTGAAAACCAGTCTCAATCATAATCATTCTGGGCCTGAACTCACAATGACTGATCATTTATGAGTGTGTGTCCCCCAAAAGGCTGGGTACTATTGTTTTGTTTTTGGATGAAGTATCACTTTAATTATTTCTGAGCAACACAACATATCACTATAAATATCAGCATGTAAATGACTCTGTGTGATGAGACAGATGTTGTCCTTTAGAATACTGTCTGTGCCCCATGAGACAGTCTGCTTAAATCATTCACAAAGTGTCTCCTCATGTCCCACTCATTCTAAAGACTCTTTATGCTTTACTACTAATTAAGCAAAAATGACATATAGCTCACAGCTACCTGGCTGTCAGCATCCAGCGTCTGCTCCGTGTATTCTGTTGGTTCGTTTGGATCCATTGGACCTTCCACAGAAGGTCTGGACCCCAACTCAGCACGAGAACCTTTAAATCAAAAAGAAACCGTCTTAGAATCGTCTAAACAGCATGTTTATGTGTCTCTATGTGAACAGAAGGTGCCTCCTAGACAGCAGATTAAATGGCTAGAGTGAGTTTAAACCCAAACACTCGATCGATCAGAGGACCTCACCATCACCTGGGGCAGGTGGTGCGGAGGCGTCCAGGTCGACTGAACACAGAGACTCCAAGGGTACATTGATGTTGTAGACGTGGTTAAAGACCACGGGTTGCTCCCGCAGGGTCTCGTTGGCTGAGGAATCGGAGGGGGAACGATCCCCCCCTGGGGTCTGTCTCCTCACTCTGGTGGTACGAACCAGCTTGTTGTCTCCTGATGGAGCAGCATGGGCGGCACCCTGGAGAGAGAAAGACGATATGAAACAAAAACACACCGCACGTGGTTTGGACTCGGGGGGTTGTTCTTGTCCTTTATATCTTGTGTTTACAGATTATGATGGAGTGAAGACTGAGAAAACAACCCAGGGGGGACACAAAACACAATGACACTAATACACTACATGAAGGATTTTCTCACTGGCTGCAACGCTGGCAATACAATTCCACATTAAAAATGTGGGTCATTTGCAAAAAAAACCTGGCGACAGTTGAGTATTTTTAAGATTGTGCTTTCTTTTTGTCTGGCAGAGAGCTGAGATAATTCCTACTATTAGATAAAGCATTTAACATTTCAAGGGACAAAGAATGATACGCAGAGAAAGTAGCCACAGGCAGACAGGAGAACAAGTGAGTACTGTATTTGTGACATTAATAATATGATCTTTGTAGATTTCCTAAACATGTTTGACTGAGAAAACTATTGGCTAATAATATAAGCCATTCACTGAACAGCAGTCATCCAAATGTAGCTTAGCAACTGTAAGCAGTAAAAGTATAAAGAATGAATTTACCAATGTGTTCATTTTCTGAAATGTAAGCTGCTACCGTGGCTGCCGTCTAACCAAGCATTATTTCCAAGGCCAAGGAGTACATCATTAACAAACATGTTAGCAGCCCTGTTTTGGTATTTAGGGAAGTTTCCATCCCAGCAACCACAGCCAACGTTACCCAAGCGAGGGCCACATATTGCAAAACATTAGTCGGCTTCATTGCAAAAGCCCTTTCTCTTGTAACACTAAAAGTGAAACGCACACTGTTTGAAATGAACGACATGTGTGTAAGATAAGCAGCCTAACACCTGCGACACACATGTTTTCCTATCATACTTTTAAAATCCAATCAGAAGGTTACTGGTTCCATCGTGTTGAGAGTGTTGAAGTGTCCTTGAGCAAGACAATGAAGCTCTTACTGCTCCTGATGTGCAGGTCGTCACCTTGCATGGCAGTGTCTGCCATCAGTGCGTGAGTATGTGTGTGAATAGGTGAATTCTGGCATGTGTTGTTAAGCACTTTGAGTGGTCAATTGACAAGAAGAGCGCCAAGTAAACACAGTCCATTTACCATTTAAGTAGCTCTACACTGCAATGCAAGAGCAATGCAAACAACAAAAAGAAACATCCCTTAACACCACTTTCTATAGGATTCTCTTTAAAACAAGTCAGCAGGACACATTAAAAGTCAGCCAGTAAGCATTTTTTACCAACTAATGGAGCTAATGTTAGCTTAATTAACTTACTACACCAGATTAAATCTAACTGTTGTCATTTTGGCCAACAGCATTGAAATCACTAGAAGCTTGCTTTTGTCTATCTCTAATGGACATCAGGACCTGATCTTTAATGAGAGTTTCAAGTGGTACATCTGCTTCCTTTACCACTGTAGACTGCATAGTCCATATGCAAAAAAAAAAGACATTTCAACAATTACTATAGGGGGGCGTGGCTCAATGAAAGATCAATTGTCACACATTGTGATTGGTCCCTTATTACTAAAAAGTTTACTTTGTTGGGGAAATGTACAGCAAAACAACAATAAACTCCAAATCATCACTTCTCTTTAATACCTGAACTGGTCTGTGAAATTTTGTGCCCAGAGTCAAGTGATTAACACGCTTGCCAAAAATAGTAGATTGGTATTAAATAATGAATATAACAAAAAAGCCTTGGGCAGCCCGGGGAAAAATGGACAGAGCTATTTTGTACCTAACAAATTTTACCTGCAGAGCAAGAATCAGAGCCAAAGCCAGGATGCAGCCTGCTGCGGGCACTGTGGCCCTGCGATGCTGCTGTGCCAGTGGCATGCTGGGAAGAAACCTCACTACTCCTGTCCACTCACACCTGTGGAGGAGGGAGAAGAGGCAGAGAGGGAGGGGGTGAGGGGAGGAAAAAAGTGAAAAAAGGCAGTCAGCGATGGTGTTAGTGTTGCATGAATAATACACAATGTAGCTCCATGGAAACATATCTGTTCATGTGTCTATTGTGTGTGTGTTTCTGTGCGCATGTGGGGAGCCCCACTGCCAACAGCTTATCCTCTGTAAATGGTAAATAAATGCCTTTGATCTGATGTAAAATAATTGGCTTGAGAAGAAAAAAAAGAAACTCCTTCAGGGATTGTGGAACTGGCTAAGAACCTTTGAATGTATTTCGCTGTGCAATACCAAATATTTGATCTTTCCACTTGGGAGGAATACAGAAATATTGCTTAGGGAGAGAGTTGATAGATGGATTTCAGTAGAGAAATGGTTTGAGTGATGCCACTATAATCCCCTCTCTACTGAGTGGGGAGGCGAGAACAGGGGACGCGCTGAAATAAAAGCCGCACGGAGGAAAAACTGACGTGGATCCTTCAAGTCGACAGTCACATATCAGCACAGATAAAATGGTAGGGAGCTGCCTTTAATGTGGCTATTTGAATTCATTGAGTTTTGTCGCTATCAGCAGAATCAAACATCTTACTCAACCTGCAGAGATGTTCTATCTTGTGAGTGTGGGGACAGCTGGTATCTTGAAAGTATGAGGACAAGACTGAAAAGCAATTATATCAGTGGTATGTGTGTGCGTACATGTTTCCTAGCAGTATAATTTTAAGCACAAATCCCTTGAGTTTTAGCATGTCCATGTCTATGTATGTGTGGGAAGATGACTGTTCAGAAGTGGGGGGAAAAACATCTCACAGATGAGCCTGTGTAGTCTGTATTCAAGAGACTCTTTTATCGTAACAATGCATCTCGTGTTGGTGAAGCAGGCTCCAGCTCTCAGCTGGTGCCTTTTGTGAGAGCCAGATGGAAGTCTTCTTATCGCACCTAACTGGCTCTGCCTTTCTTTTTTGATCATTTAGGGTGGAAATGTTGAAACATGAGTGTATTTGCACATAAATGAGAAACAGAGAGAATCCCAGGGTGTGGGCTATGCATCCTTTTAAGTTTGCCTCATTGAGGGAAAATTATTTTTATTCTTTTTTTTCAAATCGATGCATACTCAGACTTCACTTTCAATAGTTGTTGCACGCTCCCGAGCACAGCCTTCATTTCAAGGCAAAGTGGAACAACCTCTGCGTGTGCGGTATTCTATGGGTGGTGAACAAAAGCACTCATAAAAAAATGTTGACACTCACTATATCATAAGGGACCCATAGGGGAAAGATAGCGCCTCATACGTTACAATCAACAGCATGTCTCGCTTCAGACGGGGCCGCTAATGCTTTTAACAATGACTTTGGCCTTGATAGAACCTACTCCCAACTAACAGCTCCTGCCTGCCCCACGCTGAAGAGATGGAGAATGTTTGAAACCCTCCCCTGAAGCGTGCCGCTGCTGTCTGACACGACACGAGCCGTTTAACTGGTGAATGCACCAAACGAATGAGAAGCATGCTGATAATGAAGGAGCGAGATGGACAAAGCCAACTGGAACCATCTTGTTCACAGCCATTAGTTGAAGCAGGCTGGCTTCAGAAGAGGGCTACCATGCATGCCTAAAACACGTGATGATGATGAATGGCACTACATGGATGGGTCACTCACTTCCTGTAACATACAGCATGAAAGAAAACAGCTCCCATGATCAACTACAGCACTCAATATTGTGTTTTACAGGAGAGTAGGATCAAAACCCAAGTAAATAAATACTAGAGACTAGACTAAATGAACCTGAAATGTATATTTACACTAAGTTAAGGTCTTGAATGTGTTTATTTTCCTAATAAGAAAAAACAACTTCTAATATTCTTTTTTATTTCAGGAGATATCTTGGAAATCATTTTTAAAATATAGTCAGATATTACAGACTTATAGAGCCCAATCAACACTGTAATGATTGGGTAATTTTTTATAAAAAATTAAATCATAATAAAAACAAAAATCAAATAACAGAACTATCTGCACCAGTGTCCTTCTAAAAAAAAGTATATTTAAATACATATATTTGCATAAATAAATCTGCTATCACTTAAAAAAGCCCCATGAATAACCAGCTTCTTAGACCTCCTTTCTATGAGAAAGACACAGATGTAAAAATAGATGTATCATGAGATACATCTAAGTGTCATGCAACCTCTTTTATCTCTCTATAGACAAAAGACATAAAGGTCCTGCGCATACATTTAAAGTGTCTTGCTTTAAGGCATACTGCTTTTAAACTAAACTAAATATAGAGCCATACAGTACATTAACACAACCCTATACATAGATTTACAGTGGCAGAGATAAAAGTTTCAAAGAGTTTCAAAGTCACAGGGTTATACTTTAGTCATTAGGTCATGGTGCAGGCTGATGCCCACAAGCATTTCATCGCACAACGAGAGGAGGTTTTCATGGAGGCTCAATTAAGGACAGACCCACTCATTCAGAGTGAAGAGAATCAACATGCTCCAGGCACTAAACACTGGCTTCATTTACTCGTTTTTTTTCCAGGAGAGAGAACACACGCATACGAGCCCATTAGCCAGCACAAAAAAAAAATGCACTGATATGTACTCCTTCAAATCTACAGTACTGTTGCATTCACAGTCAAGGAGGAATACACAGAGAGAGAATCACGCTGTGTCATGTATCAAGTGTTTTTAGTCATTCATTTTAATAACGGTCCACCTGCCTTGATGTTAATTAGATCTGACAGCAGGCAGCCTCTCAATCTAGAGATGCTTTCTAAATGTGTAAATACAAAAAAAAAACTTATTTAGCTGCATGGGAAATGGAGCATGAATGTGTGTGTGTTCCTGCCTATGCTCAGTTATATATTCCGTGCGTGTAGAAAACATAAATTCAATGACTCTGTCTGGGAATGATCTCAAACAATGCTGTCACTTTATGTATTACCTGGTGATTTTCTTGAGACAAATTGGATGAGTTCACCCCCTGTGGGGCTGAAATGAAACTGCCTGGTCCAATTATAGTGAAAACCATCAGGACACTTTATGCAGCATCACAAAGGAAAAAGGTAAAATATTCAGCTTATACAAAGAGGCCACTCAGTAAAATATCCCAACTGTAAAATGAAGCTCAAAAAGCAGCATGCTTAAAAGTTTGATGTAAAAAAAAATCACTTTGATCTCGTCTTTGGAACTTTTTTCATCTTTGTTAGATTACATTTCTGTCTGAGGTGAGCTTTTGATTTTTTCTTTTTTTTTTTGTCTTGAATCTTTTACAATATCTTTCTCTTTCATCCACAATGTGGTTTACGGGCAAAAGAGTCGATATGAAAAGAGAATTGAATTTAAAAATGCACACTGTAATTACACCAAGACACTAATTCAATCCCTATCATGTGGGTGCTTCTTTTATCACACGCTGTGGATACAGATGTGCTGCTGGATATTAACAGAGTAGGTACTAAATGACAATTAACTGCATTATAGTAAAGAAGACATAATAATGAAGGCACAAGAGAGAAAATTCTTAATATATATGTAGAATTCATACAGCTATCCCTTTTTTAAATGTAGCCTCTCTACACATCCTGGGAGAACAAAGTCAATGGCAGTAATTGAGAGAAACATCTTGTTGGGGACATTAGCTGCTTGAAAGATAATAACAATAAACTACTGAGCTTGTTTCCATTTTTCAAAATGCCCCCAGAGTGGAAAGAAACATTTACAGACCAATGCCATTACATTAGTGCCTCATCTTTCACAAAAAGCCCCCAAAGGTACAAATAAACAGCCATAAATGCATACACACAAACACACACTATAGCCCGTGCAATGTGTTTGATACAGAATGAGGAAATGAAACACACTGTAGATGAGGAAAAAACAGATCTAGTTTAAGCTGCATGTAAATCTTGAATTTCTTAGTACCCACCTTTGATTTTGACATTTACATGCATGATATTACTGTGTTAAGTAGGCAAACTGCAAACTCTGCAAACTACAGTATTGAAAAAGAGCCAGGATACAAAAGAAAATTCCTGAAGGAAGCAGAAAAGTTTGTAGTTTCAATAAGCAAATTGAGTGTTTTGACATTAAATGCAACACTATAAACACAATCTTGCATTTTTCCTTGTCCTTTGTTCCTTTAATCACAATGAAACAGGCAAATGGGCCACATTATATACTTACAAGTGCAAAAGTATACCTCAAGTATAATACATATTATCATTGATTTGAACTAAATAAGAAATGGGGAAAACATTTTCTGGGTTGTATTTAATTAACTACAAGGACACTAAAGAACACTCTTTATAACACTACACTATCTTTATAAGATAACTTCACATAAATGTACTGTATAAAGCGAACGAGTCAACACACTGACGAATACATGGCTGTGTCGTGGTTAGCACTCTTGTCTCACAGAGAGAGGGTCGCGGGCTCGACTCCGGCCTGCGACTCTTCTGTGTGGAGTTAGCATGTTCAGAAACTTGCAGCTTAACCGCACCCTGAGTTCAGATACGCGGTTAAAGGTAACGATAATGAATGAATACATGTTTCTCATTGTCCTCGACTAAAGCAGTAGTTGTACATTCTTTCCACATAACAATCCCAGGACCAACAAGCCCTTATTGATATCATATATAATTGAATTATATCATCTCAATCTTCGAAGTAGCTACAACATTTAACTGTTAGCTGTTGCAGAACAGAAATTTGAAGAAGCACAAAATAGAAATACTCAAGAAAAGCATTAGTAACTCAAATTTAAACTCAAGACTACTTTGAAAGTACAGTAACTACTTGAGTAAATATACTTAGTAACATCATGGCATTTTTTCAACTGAGTTATTAGTGAAAGTTACACGTTAAGATCAAGTTAGATCCCCTGTGGGGCTTCAATCCCTCCAAGACTGTGTTATACAAACCTGTCAGTGTCAGTCATGGTACGCCAGTCAAGAGAACGACCCTGTGATAGTACAATGCCCTGTGAAGACTGCCAGCTGCTCCAGAAGGCTAACAGAAGAATAACTAACCTCAAGAATCAGAAAAGGAAGGATATTGTTTTGCCCAGCCCCATCAACACGGCCTCTGCCGAGGCTAAAAAGATATTGGCGATGAACTCTGCGGTGTGCTCTTTTGACTAGAAACTCATTGTACAAAACTCCAACAGCTCACAGAGGTGTTTCTATGCTGCACCAGTGAAACATTACTGCGTGAAATGGACCTGTTTGGATTTTGTAACTCACCATGAACTTTTACTGCACTGAAGTGTTAGGACAGGCAGAGTGGGAAGGGTGTCCATAACAATCAGGCTGTGCAATGCAAATTTCACTTCAGGGATTACTGGGATTTGTGTTTGCAGACTTCAGGTCAAAAGCTCACACTGCAAACGGTTTTATGGAGCTTTGTGGCTTTATCAAGCAACGCTCATGCTTATAAACAGATCCTGAATAAAAGGCTTACTTATCCTTTTCTGTGGATTATATGTTGGCCTATTTGACCTTTATATACACTCTGTAAACACTTTATTAGGTGAATAGGATGCCATTTTTTCTACAGGGAAAAAAACATTTCAGGCATAATGTGCTGACCATGCCCAGTATGGATCTTGGTCCCTTTTGATTCTATCAAGCTTCTGTATGATGTTATCACCGATTCTGGCTTTCCACCCGCCTGTTTCACCACTTTAAATGGGAGCAGACAACAGATGTCACTGTTACATTTTGTGAATCACCCATAGATGACTCACAGAGCTCACATTTCCTCAACTCTTGCGTCTCCTTTCTTGCTGTTTTCCTTTGACCTCTCTCTGAGACAGCTCTGTTTCTAAAGACGGCGCTGCCACTGGCTGCATGATTTTTGTTTATCACCTCATCCATTGTAAAGTCTATACACAGTACTGTGGCAGTCACAGCAGCTCTGCTTACATGACACATCTTGCTGATTTTAAGCTTTTGTCGAGCCGCAGCTGAACCTCTTGACCCTGTCTAGCACTTAATATATTCAGCTGCAGTCACATTATGCGCTGTTTAGAGGAGCTGGCAGTTTGAATTAACGAGTAACTTTACATTATAAAGTCGTCAATGACTGTTTGTCCCTCAAGCTGGAGAAAACTGTTCATCTATTTTTGTTATTCTAACTATTTGCAGTCGGGCGCAGAAGTAGTTGTATGTTTAACAGCCTTTGAAAAAGGAGAATATATCTCACCTATAAGACCCTTTTCAGAGATGTTAGACTAAAAGTGTATAACATCAACAGATCATCAACTAGGGCTGAATGATGTGGAATTTTTTCAACCATACAGATAACTGTTAAGCACCTTCTTTTCATGGCCCATACAGATTTTTTCCCCTAGCTTTACATTTTGTATTTTCAAAAACCTATAGTTCATGCACATCTGAGGGTAGGAAAGGCTGAGATGTAGTGAGCAGAGATAAATGATTTATTATTCTGTAGCTCTGACCTTACTGAAATCTAACTGACATCACTATTGGTAACACGACAGAAACAAAGATTAGTTATGACTCTTCAAATGTTCAGAGAGTTAAACACATTAAACACAAATTGGTTTTATATAGGATTTTGTGCTGCAGTAATTAAGTCAATAAAAGCTATTTGCCTTTCTATTATCCGTCAAAATTGTATTAGCTATAATTGCATTGTTGGAATGATGCATAATAATACACATTTCTCTAATTTGTGGGTACCGATATTTATTGTGCATCCCAAATTGATTCTATCAAGGATTATGTTACTGAAAGAAACGGCTCTCAACAACAGCAATGCGTTAGTTCCCTTCTCACTACTTTCTCATTTCACTGACTTGTCTGTGACTCAAAGCCCCCAAATCCTAATAATCAGTCAATGAATAGATACATTCATTTTCATTTGTAAAACTTCTATTTTTTGTTTTAGCAAATATTACTTCTGTAAACCTGAAGTAAATTGTCTATGTGTATCAGGATTCATAAACATTTTGGAAGTCTAGTGTGTGAATGAGTGGACTGCATTTATATAGCACTTTAGTCATGGTGACCACTCAAAGTGCTTTTTGGTACTATAAATCATTATTCACCCATTCACACACACACATTCTTGCATTCTATCAAAGAACCACCTGCTCATCAGTAAGTTCAACCATTCACACTCCGATGGGACAGCCACCAGGAGCTATTTGGGGTTCAGTATCTCGCCCAAGGATACTTCGACTGCCTCGGCCAGGGATCAAACACGGACCTTCTGTTCAGTGGGCGACGGCTCTACCATCTGATCCACAGCTGAGCATTTACACTATGTGGAATAAACTTCAACTAAACTCCCATATTCATTATAATAAAGGATGTTTTGGGGTGTTTTTGAGACAAATAAGGGATTAGAGCACAGTAGCGATAGCATGTTGCATGTTATGGCCATGCTCAAATATATTGTTGTTTTCTGTTGTTGTTATACTGTTTTCTGAGAAAATTGCTGTAAAGTTATTGTTCTTTGGTTTTTGCAGGGCAAAAACAGCCGCTCTAGCGTCAACATAATTACACTTCATGGTGCTGTCGAGCTTTTTTCTTCATTTTCACTGGAGGTGTGAAGAGATGTCTTTCTTGACTCCTTCGTAGGCAGCAACGAAAAGATGACAGCTTGTTATTACCACAACAGTATTACATTAACAGCTGCTGTGAGCGCTACTCCCTCACTCATCCATAATGATTCCCTCAGCACGGATGAGTGACTTGTGGGAGTCTATTGTGCTCGCTGCTCTTCAGCGAGGCCGAGTGGATGGCAAAAGTCAGGATGGGTCATGACTTTTCGTAGCCGTGGGCTTTCTCTCAACACACGTTGTGCAGATTGCATTTACACCTGGAAGAGCACCTCGGGGAAGGCTGCATAAAGATGCTGTTTAACTTATTCATATATAGACCGTATCTAATGCAAAGTGGCTTGGGGAAGTTCAGCCTTTAGACGATGGACAAGATAAAATATTAGAGAAAAAAAAGAGTAAAATGATTAGAGGGATTTAAAACTGAACAAAACAGGACAGAGGAGGCACTGAAAAGAAAGAGCAAACAGCTGAAAAAGCCTCTCTTATCCAAGCAGCTGCATCATGAAACGAGAAGCAGCCCCCAAATGGCTTTCCTCCCATACGCTGCTCACTGATCACAAACTCTCTCTGAATAAATGTGTGTGTAGGTGTGTGTGTTTTAGCAGTTAGGGACCCACAGGAGATTAACATCCCCGTTGGATTATGGAAGGGGTATGCACTGAAAAGCTTCATTAACTCTCGCCGTGTGTGGAGCTTTCTTTCCATGGCCACGGGGCTTTGAAAGACTGTTACCTCCTGACTAAGTGCTTGCTGTCTGCCCTAAAGACATATGTCTCAATCTGTGCATGTGGTCTCTTTCCTTTCTGCGGCCATCGGGGGGCTCAGCGAGAACAGATAAGTCAGCCCTGGGAGCCGCTCACTGTAACTATCCCTTTACGAGTCGAGGAGGAGGACAGTGGAAACGTTTAATGAAGCAATCGCCTTCTGTAATCCAGCTGCGATGGTAATCTCCGGTGCCTCCCCAGCTGCCCATACGCGCAGTCGCTCAGAGAGACACTGTGATCATGTGCAGTCAGTGCTGCTGCTGGTTTAAGCTGCTGCAGGCCTGATGGTGCTCTCAGGCCTGAGCTGGAATCAAGGGGGACAGGGAACATCCATCTGTCTTGTCCCTGCTCTGCAGCGTCACACTGCTGTGTCATAATGTGGAGAGAGAGGACAGTGGCCAAGTGGACTTCTTCTTTTTTTTCCCCCCGTACTCACACTTCCTCTCATCTGTGATTTTATTCACCTCTTTGAGAAAATGACCTTCGCTCTCAGCTGCTCCGTCTTTTCTTATTTGCCGCTCTCGTTTTTCATTATCTCCAGTTGTCATTTTCGCCATCTCCTTTTATCTCTCTGACAGGGTTTTCATTTTCTCTCTTTCTTTCTCTGAGGATTTTCTTGATCCCTAAAAGTCATTTTTTCACTCTGCACGGTAAATCGGTTCTGTGATGTGCTGTATAATCACGCATCTAGGGCTGATTCTCGAGCTGAAAGCCACTGTACGGATGGAAAGACTGGATTTTCTCTCAGTACTGTGTTCATTGCTTCCTCTCTCTCTCTCTTTTGCTGGCAGCAGCCCTTGTTGTCCCCTCCTTGCTCGCCCTATGGAAGTAAAGCCATAACCTCCATTTGCACAGGTTAATGTGCAGCCACCTCGACATGAACACAAAACCAATACCAGGCCTTCTTGCGTGGGTGATCGCTCACTCGCTCACTCGCTCTCTCTCCCGTCGCTTTATTCCTTCTCCGTCTCTGTTTCCCTTTTAGCTCTCCCTGTCTCTCTTTCTCCCTCCACCTTGTAAATTGGACTCTGGCAACATTACGATGCTTTTCTCATTATTCCCATCACTCTGGCCAAATTGCCTTGTCTTTCAGGACCATTGGGCTCTGTTCATTGGCTGCTCCCACAAACCGCAGGGCTGCACAAGCCTTTTCCTCTTTCTCTGGGCTGTTTCAGAGCAAAGATGGGACCATGAAATGGATTCCATTCTACAGCAAATAATACAACCTCAGGCCACTGATGACTGCCTGTTCCACGCTGCACACTGAGACCGATTTATCAAGGAAGATGTAAACAAATGTTCACAGGAAGCGCAGAGATAACATGCAGTGAAGAAGTGCTCGACAGTGTTCAATCCTCTGAAAGCATTCCTCTTATCGGTAACTCCTGGAAAATCCTTGATTTAAATTTTTTTCTCATTAAAAGACCACTTCTTTGAAACATTGCAATTAAAGTAAAGTAAAAATAAAAGTACTGTTAAAATATTCCCATTAATGCATTGTCTACTGGAGGGGATTTTAAAGTTAAATGACTCTGTATATACACTCAATCTAATCAACATGTTTCACACAAGCATTTTTTCTTTTGCTAATCAATTATTATTCATGTCCCTGATTAGTGTAGCCCGAGGATAACAATAACTGAATATACACAATCTATAATATATTTCACATGAATAATAGTCTCCTAGTCTTCTAACCTTTTAACAGCAGTATTTTTGAAAAAAGTATTATTAATATTTATTAATTTACTCTGTAAGGGAGAAGTTTACACAAGCCTGTATAATAATGGCCCAGGGTGACCAATACACATCTACCAACCAATAATCAGCGATTCAAAATTGAAGCGATTGCCGAAGACTAATTCAATTTATCCTTTTTAAATGCAAAAATGGATTCTGGTGGTTAATAGATACATTGATGTATTGCATTACTTGATTACTTATCACTACAGGAAATGCCTGGCAAATGCCCTGAAAAGACCAAAAAGAACAATTAATTCATTATGCCAACAAGTATAATCTGTGTTGCCACAGGTGGATATACATCTATGCTAAATAATTTGAATGTCCTGCTAATACTTCAATACATAAACCATTCCTGAGTTTTTGTAACATACTCCCTCATTGTATTTAACATGGCACTTGGAACTGAGAGCGCAGAAGCTGAAGTTCTGTAACCTGAGCAACGATTCACTCTTGTGTCCATTAAAGCAGCGGCCGACACAGTGGGGGTGGGCCAC
The DNA here is from genome assembly GCA_903364295.1 of Serranus cabrilla. Classification (NCBI taxonomy): domain Eukaryota; kingdom Metazoa; phylum Chordata; class Actinopteri; order Perciformes; family Serranidae; genus Serranus; species Serranus cabrilla. The sequence goes on along the minus strand of CAFUXE010000563.1, from coordinate 672,286 downwards.
ACGGACCCTGTCCAGAGTTTTATTTTGAAAGATTAAAGTGTGAGATGAGCGTCTAACATCTATTCTCTGCTGCCCCAGACTGAAAAAGATGTGCAGCCATTTATTAGAAATGTGTCGTTTACTGTCATTTACAATTTTACTGTAAAATCTGAGTGTCACCAGCATTTCAGACTGTGCTGCTCCATAGAAGAGTATACTACAGCTGATCTCCTGATCCTGCAAAATTAAATCCAACTGACAGTATTATAAATAGACAACTGAAATGTTCGCCTTTGACTCAGACTGATCTTGGACTCGACTTGTGTGTTCTCTCCATCTCTGATTTCCCCTCAACGGAAAGATTATTGGTCTCATTACACATTTAAAACAAAAGAGCTTGAAAGAGACGGAGATCTAGAAAAAGGGCACAAGAGCCAGAGAGCCAGAACGGACGGATGAAAGAGCGTGAGAGGACAGTTAAAAATTTAGAGAGTGAAGGTAAATGCTTACATCCTTTTGAGTTCACCCAGCTATGAGTTAGGAGGAACTGAATGGGGTTTTTTTCACTCTCACTGTCTGCTGCAGCTGAATACCCACTGCTCTTCTATTCTGTCCTGACACAATACATGGCTTTTAGGCTTTTAGCAAAGTCATTTTCCATTTCAGAGCTGCCCACTGGTCATTTAAGAATAGACAGAAAGAATAAAATTAAATGTAAAAAGCAAAAAGAAAAGGAAAAACATAAAGGTAGAGAGCGCTTGCAAACTAAATCGCTGCATTTCAGGCATGGACTAACATTTCAAAATGCACAAAATGAAAAGTGAAAAATAAGGCATTTGGTTCTGAACTCTATTCACAACTGTGTATTTGTTGTCTTATTTTGAAGGATTTCTGCTTTCTTATGTATATTGAGCTCAAAACACATGTACAACATCTTTAGAGAGCAGTCTTTTTTCCAGTTTCCTCTATATGGTGCCTGCATAACCCACATCAAACAGCCTGTCAGTGCAAAGTCTGACATGCACTTTTAGTCCTCCACCTCCCTTTCCCTTTCTTTCTCTTAATTCTCTTGCTCTATCTTTTTGCTCAGGCCTGACCTAAAACAAAGAAATGGACTAAAAACTTCAAAAACCTCCTGTCTTGTCACCTCATTGTTGTCTGTTGGTCTCCTTCCCTTTCTAGCAAGCCATTTCTCTCCTTTCATCTTCCCCTTTCAAAGGCTTCTGTTTCTTGTGGGACAGAAATGACAGCGCGCTCTCCTGTACCTTTCATATACAGTAAATAGGTGGGAAAAAAAGTCAGCCTCCTCCCACCTGTGCTATCTGTTTTCCTCTCTCTTCTATTATTTGAAGGTGGGTTGAAATGACACACAAAACGCAGCAACAATCCAATACCATAAGCTGTGCGGAGACGATAAAGCAACTACGGAGGATCAAAAGGATTGACACGTTCTTCTGTTGCTGCTGTCTGTTCATTGCCACGACAGCGAGGGAAGGAGAAGTGCTCCCGCCGCTCAGCCGGGATTCTATTCAATTACCAAATAAACAGCTCAATAGAAAGGAAGTACAAAAGGTTGTAATTTTAAAGCCTGCTGCGTTATTTCTTATTGACAGGCATTATTACTGGTATTGGCTTGTTCTTTTGGCGGCACTGCTTCCATTCTCTTTGGATTGGAGAAACATGAATAACCTACAGTAAAGATGAGTTATAGTCGTGTATTACATATGCTGAAACTGGCTTATTTTTATGTCTTTGTTTTTGGAACACTTCTACAGAAAATATATTTTTTTGGAAAATGTGCTCATTTAGTGGCAAATAAGAGTAAAAATGACTTAAATCAAGATTGTGTTGAGCATTATGTGTAAAAAAAATTCTCCACCTACTTCACACCAAAGACAAACAAATTAATAGTTCATTTACAAAACCAGATTTTTCATAATTTTCCACAATGATGTTTTGCTTTGTTTTTTGTTTTGTTGCACTCCAGGGACTGTCAATCAAACTGATGCTGGTTTATTAATTTCATCTGTTTTTGCAAATCAACCTTTCAAATATTTATAAAAACAAGGGCTGCATGTTTTGGAAAAAATATCAAATTGTAATTATTTTTGACTGATAATGCAATACGAGTCACCATATCAGAGGCAACCTGATTCACAAAATAACATGAAATGACCATTACTTCTTAACACCCAATTCAGAGCTGGCGGCATCATTCTGCATACACGTACGGTTCACGATTGTAAGAAAGGCTGAAGTTTCTGTGAATTTATGCTACAAAACCACTTATCTAGGGTTAGGGCAAAAAACGTCCTGGTAAGGCGAATAAACAGTTTTAAAAGTAAATAAATAGATGTAAATTTAAAAAATGAAGTAGTTACGAGAGTGAAGTGAGCCACGGAAGTTACATAAAAAAACGTGATTCACAAATCATGGAAGTTAGCAAGAAAACGCAGGCTACATAAAAAGTACTTTTGTTTTCACATGGGACACGAACCCTGTTCTCCTGGGCGAAAGTCCGCCATTTGTTGCGTCAGTCGGCGCCCACTGAGTGCCGCTGGGAATTTGTGTGTCCAGCACAGAAAAGGATCCCCATTGGCACTGTTTCCATGCTGGTGGCATATCATTTTCACACATTACATGCCACCAGCTTGGAATTTGTGGTTATTTCACGTAATTTGGTAAGATCAGGTTAATTACAGGATACAAACGATGGACTGACATCAACAAAAGCAGCATCAGTGCCCACACAGATTTGTCACACACTAGCACATTATTGTTAGAATGTGTTATTTTATTTCCTTGAAACTTCACCATTACTGTAACTTTTTTTCCATACACAGTTTGTCCCTGATATGTTAGATTGGTTGGACCTCTATTATTGACTGAGGTTGCCTTGAGTCTGCTGGTAAAACATAAATTATTGATCAAGCTAGAATTGGGCTCGCAAGGCTTTTATAATTGATTACTCTACAAATTGTTTGGACAGACTGGTGACCCTTTCATTACTGATTAACCTGAAGAGGGATTGGTCAGACTTTAAATTACTGAGGGAATATGAAGCTTTTCAACCTTGAAATGCAACAGCAATAATCTGATTGGTCAAGTCCCCTGACAACCATTTTATGTGGGTGGGTTTCTTCACGCACAAATCTGTGGGTAAGCTATTGTTCTAGATTTAAGATTGGATTCACTACATTTCCACTTTCCATCAAAAATATCAAGAATTCATCAATCTTTAAAGGTGGATTGAACCCAATTTTGTAAAAAACTTTTCTCGTATTGAAGACTAACTCTTATCTGAATGTATTGGCAACTAGTGCAAAGACGGACTGATCGAGAAGTTTTATTCATTACCATAAGACATGTATTGGACTAGCGCCTAGCTGTATCTGAGCTTTTAAGCCCTTATGAGCCAGAGCGCAGCGTGAGATCCCGAGGCAGCGGTGCTCTGGTCATTTCACAGTCTAGACAGGCGGCTGCGGATTATCAAGCTTTCTCCATCAGAGCCCCAGCAAACTCTTTGAACAACCTGTCTGATGAGATCAAGCCGAACTCTTTAAAAACTTACTTTGAGGACTGCGCTGGTCTGCATCTGTTTTTGTTATCCTCACTGCCACATATAGATTTTAAATATCTGAACTCAAACAGAAAGAACATGTAAAACTTTACTTTTCAAGTTGTGTCTTGGAGTCTAGTACGTTTTTTAATTAAAAGCTAAAATACTATTAGGGGCGTAATATATTGCACTCTATCATAGTCTCAGTAAGGAAAAGCACTCAGGCTTCATCATCTTAATTGAAAGGAAAGTTCAGGTTTTAAAGAGGTGGGGTCAGCCTGTTAAGTCATCCAGTATTGATCACCAGCACAGGGTCAAATTGACAAATCTTCCAGTAGAGAGGGAAGTAAGGTCAGATTGAATGGGTTATCTCAGCTACATCTCTGTATCAGGACATCAGCTTGTGGTGCTATCAGTTCCAGGAATAGCCTAGTGAGGAGGAGATACAAAGGTCCAGTTCATTAGCAGAGAGCCTGTCACAGTGACAGACTGCTCTGACTGCTTTCAGCAGAATGCTCTTAACCGAGCAAAAGTAGGAATAGAATAGAATCTCAGCAGTAAGGGAACAACTATAAATAGAAAACACATCTTGTAAAGGACAGTTCTTGTTTCTAAGTGTTAATTAGACATTTATTTGACATGAAACTATTTCGGGGAAGTCAGAAGTTTGGTTGTGTGGTAATACATCCTTAGTGTTAGTGCCTGTAGGGTGATGGCATGGTCGCAAAAGAAAGTGTTCATTTCCAAGAGATTTTTTCAGCTCCAGTACAGTTTTACCAAGATTTTCAAACCTCTGACATCTGATATTTTGCTGCTGCTGAACAACAACTCATAGGACAAATTTTCCCAAGAGTCCCTTTGTTTTACTTTAACTTCATATGTAAAAGTAAATCATGACTAAAAATGTGCACAGATCCATATTAGAAGTCACGATCCAACATAAATCCTCCCATGTCAGTATGTTTGGCTAAAGATTTAGCTGGAAACCAAAAGCCCACATTATCTAGTCGATATAACTCACTCACCACGCTTTTGTTACACATATTAATTACACAGTAAAGCATTTTAAGCTCTCCAAGAAGCTACTCCAATAAAAGGCACATGTTGTAATAATATTTTTTTAACTGATTCTTCTTCTATGCTTATTTAAACACATGATCCTTGAGCATATCATATAATACAGACTTGAACCCCGAGGATTAGTAAGAAACAAAAACATTTAATCCTTTTTATATATGAATAAGTTTAATATTAGTAATGGAAATTAATGGAAATGACTGGGATATTGATTTTGCTCTTATATTAGTCATATTGCCTGGACCCACCCTAGCAACACAAAAACAAAACGCCTGTCTTCAAAATGTTGCGTGTAATGACAAAGAGAGGGAAAAAGCTGCGAGGACAAGATGCATAATCCGTCAAATTCCAAAAGCTGTCAGGAAAAACGTCAGTGAAATCCTGACATCTTAACTCCCTCGATGTTCCTGCTGAAATCCGTCTGCTGTCAGTGGAAGTTGAAAGAATACACATTCAAAGATTTGAAAGTGGTTCTCCAGGGTCTGTCTGTCCTTGCGCTGCAGTTTATAGTCTTCTGTAACGTTGTGTTTTATATGATTTCCTCTGTCGTGTATCCACAATGTTTACTCCCCACAGTGTAGACGCACTCCCACACTGCCGGCATATTACAGTCACAATGTAGCACTTTGCTTGACTATGTGTGACAGTTCAGTCTCTGCAGACTATATTTGGGTGTGACGAACATTTACACGCTGGGGTTTTATTCACACTCTTTTCTAAATGCTAAATCCATCTGCACGTCGTATTTCTGAATCCTGTCACGCCGCTCAGATGTCTGATCAGATGCACACAGACAAGGTTGTGCAGAAGACCTTTTCTTCAGAATGTGGAGCTGTTTGTGTGCCACTCTTCTGGATGCACCACCGTCTCCTGGTGCTGCAGCCATAATCAGGACTGACACAGGCACACGGACCATAATCCCCATTGATTAGAAACCTGAGATCAAAGGCTTCCACTGCTGTCACTCTTACCTCCTGTCTCCACTCTGCAGCTCCTTTCTTTGCCTTTCCCGGTCCTTGCTCACTTCCGAATGTCCCTCATAAAGTTCACCTTTCCATGCACCCATTTCCATCCCCCGCTCACACGCTTTCTCATCCTTTGCACCTGTTTCAATAACTACTGTCTGTTGACATAGAGGCTTTCATTCTGCTAATAACCAGAAGCTAAGCTCAATCACAACATCACTGTCAGAATAAACTGGCTCATTCAGAGACAAATTTCCTTCTGCGTGCATGACCCCGTGGTGCTTAGTGGTTTAGTAGATTCTAGATCATGGCTGGTGCTGCGGGTGACTTGCCTCTCATGTTTAATGACTGCAGGAGTAATAAAACGGTTTAATCCATGCAAGCTTCATGGTAAAACACAAAACAAAACAACAGTGCCAAAAAATTACCAGTGTCCATCTCACTCTCTGTATTTTGCTCCCCGTCCTGCTCCATCATACTCCAATCTGCAATTCCCTCTTCTCTCTCCGCAACAATCAATGCTCTCCAAGTTTTCCATTAAGACAACGAAGATTTTATATCCCCAAAACAGCTTCACCTCATTCATTCCATTCTTAATTCTCTTCTGTGGAGAAGAAATCTATGAATATATTTGCAGACACACCGCTGCACTAGGATGTGCTTTTTTGGTGTTAACCTCATATATTAAAGATCAAACCACTGCCATAAAAAAATCTCTGAGCCTCCAGCAAAACAGAGCACACACAGCATCACAATGTTACACAGTCAAACCAGCTCAAAGCTCCAGGTCGTGGACTCACATCTGATGATTCAAAATGTACACAAGTTGTTGTGTTTGCAGCGATGGATCATTTTATATAAAAGTTTGATGTAAAAGTTTATAAAAGTAGAGCAAACAGATCACAGCCAGAGAACAAAAGTCTCAACTATTGTGAGGCTGCAGAAGTAGACTTTTTTTCCTCTGAAGGAAAAATACATACAACTCTATTGTGTTTTTTATTTACAATAAGTGACAGATTGCATTAAATTATGTTGAGGTTATTATTATGCACACAACAGTGTCGGAAACTACTGTGTGAAAATTAAAAAAGCAATATTTATGGAGCATGGACTGAGAGCTCCTCATCATAATCCTGTTTAGACAACTAAAAGGTTTATTTTTATTATCCTTCCGGAGAAAATTGCGTTTTGGAGTTTGGTACGTGTCCTGAGGACGCTCGCTGATAATCACTGTTTCAAAACTGAAATCTGTGTGGAATATCTTACCAGTCCAGTGTGTAAATAAGCACTTAGGTCGTGTACCTATTTTGTCGAATCCCAGGGCTGAAAATTTAATTAAGTGCTGAAGATACCCTAGCTGTTTAACCCATGCATAATTAGGCAGAGGAGTGTGGCGTATTCCCAGACCAGAGAGTGCAGATGAAGTGCACGTATCATTATTAAGACTGTAGTGTATTCTGCAAGAAGCACTGCACATTAAAATTACCATGTTCAGACAGCACCTAAATTAGACTGACAGGTGTTAAAATACATTTCTGCTGTATGAAGGTGTATATCAAAGGGAAGTAGGCACATAGTTAAGGTAAGTTTAGACAACTGTGTGTGTGTGTGTGTGTAGATTTAAACAAATTAAACCAAGACAATTTCTCCTTGCATGATTGTGATAAGTGGTGGTTTAACCAGGTTGAAATTCTACACTTTAACCTATTTTCATGCAAAAGCGACATAAACCCAATCTCAGTAACAACTGATATTAAGACCACAGCCATCTTAGTGCCAGCACAAACTAAAAATGTTCTCATCAATCAGGTGATGAGTTTTGATCATTTTCCTCTTTGGTTCAATGTCTTTTTTTAACACAGAAATTCCAAGTGTACCAAGACGTATCAGTACAAGCCATAAAGGAACTTTCTACATGCTTTGAGCAAGAAGAAGAAAGTAACCAAGGCAGAGTTGTCATTTGCTCATTACTGTGGTCATTATCTTGAAAATATATAAGGCAAATCGCTGATGAATACACTGAAGAAATGTCCTGAAAATTCTTTACTGTTTCAACTGTGCAATAAGACGTTATGTTTCAGGATGGCACGGTACCACTTTTCCAGGTCCAATACCGAAGTATCTGCCGATACCAATCAGATGCCATCTTCCCTTAAACAACTAAACTGTTAAAACTTTTCTTTTCAGAATCCACTTTTCTAAACCTGGCCATCTAAAAACATCATGCGCCAACTGTGAAACAACTACTCCCCTAAAGGAAGAAATACATTGCCTCCAATAACACCTCGTTAACTGTACATGACACATGCTGCTCACCTCTCTCTACGGCAGGTCGCCAAAGGTTTAGTGAAGCATCTGTGTAATAGTTGAAACTTATGGATCAGATCTAATTACACTTTTTTTCTTCTGATATCCGATCCAGTGAGTCAATATCGGCCAAATACCAAAACTGAATATTGGATCAGTGCATCCCTAGTAATGTACTGAGATGACTGAGCAGAAGAAGGGAGCTAATATTGACCATGTACTATGACATGCTAACATAAACATTAAACTACTAAAAAAATTTTTTTTTACACAAATGGCTACAGGAGCTGTTACCTTAAACTTGCACAGTACACCCGGTAGCTGGATCCAATCAAGTACCACAAACAATTAAATTCCCAGTTCTCGGCCTGAACTGACAGCACCTCCAGATCTTTGTGCTGTTGTTTTTGCCCAAATAAATCGCACCAAGGGGGGTAAAATGACCAGAGTCCGACTTAGCCAGACTAAAAAGCTCATGTATAAAAACAGTCTCAGCGGGCCTCGGTGTGGCTTGATTGCTCGTGGACATTTGTTATAATTTGGGGAATTAGCCTCTTTGACCTTGAGGTTTGATCTATGGCATTAATGTGCAAAAACTGACAGCTGTGAGTAATAACCATTAATCCCTTAGAGGACAAGTAGACAGTTAAACAGTTGAAACAGAAATTAAAGAGGAAAAAAACACAGAACTGCGCAAGTCAGAGATGAGATCTAACTGAACTCCATGGAGGAAAAACACAAACAGCTGATTACATGCTCTCTGATGCATGTTTGCACTGGGTGACTGTTCTGTCAGTTTACTGAAACAATCCTTTTCAAGCCTGCATGTAAACAGTCGGTGACTCAGCATCAGTTGGTTTACAGTCACACAGACGTATTTGTCTTGGGTTGATGCTAAGCTTTAATCCCTTTGTCCAGACAGACAGACAGATAGATAGATAGATGGAGGTGTGTGTGTGTGTGTGTGTGCATGTGACAGAGATGGCCAATCCATTTGTGTTCCTATTAGACCGACAGTTATGGTGATGAATACATACATGGAAATTAGCCCAAGATGAGGGCTAATTGTCTGATTAGATGTGCTTCAGGTTGATAGATGCACAATAAGCCCATGCACATAAAGCAGTCATTAAGGAACATTAGACCATTAAATTGAACATTACACTATAGCCAGAGGGAAAAATATGGATGTTCATTAATGCGTCTCTACACGTAGGAGTGTGTCTGTGTTTGTGTGTGTGTGCACCGTACCTTTTCTGTGAGCACTTTGTTCTCCTGTTGCCACTCTCTCTCTCTCTGACTCTGCACCTGTCCTGGAGAAGGGAGAGATCAAATTAGCATTACAGCAATTACACATTTCAACTGCTTTCTCCCTCACTTAAGACGAACGGCATTCCCTGGAAAGAATTTGAAATGCTAATTGCTTGGTGGTGAAGATGCTCATCGCTGCAGAGCCTCTAACATGGCACAAGGGTTCATTACACCCACACACTATGTCAGATGTTTCCATACTACTGGTGGAAAGATACATTTAAGCTTTTTGAAGTTTGCTATATATCACTTATAAGCAGTGTGTGCATCTTAAGATATGGTTTATAATCAGCTGTGTCAGTCAGCATTCATATTCAAAGAGCAAACAAGCCTCCAATGCCTCTTTTATAACCATAAAGGAACAATGAGGCACCGCAGGAAAACTTAAAGCACACACGCATGCAGTTATACACACACAAACAAAAGCTCAGAGAGGCGTGAGTATGTACACTGTCTCCTGCTGAGGAAGAACGGGAACATATCGAAGCTCTTCTATCAACATAGAAAGAAGGAAAAGTACTCATTTGCTTTCCCTGTCTGGTGTGCTGCTGGGGTTTTTTTTGTAGCAGCACACCTCCTGAGGCACACTAACTCAAACACACACACACACATACACGCCCACAACAACACCAATCCAAGCCCTGTTTGCTCTTGAGGGTGTCTCGCTCACCCTCAGAGAGATAAAATGACATGCTTTGCTGGCCGGGGTTGTTTTCAGCTCAGAGGAATTGCAAATTCTCTGAAAATGGTGTCATTCCACTTAGGTTTCCTCCAGCAAAGAAGGCTGATTAAATAAACAAAAGAACAGGGCTCCACTGTTAGTTCTCCAAACACAGCGAGAGGGAAAGATACTCATCTGTGTCTGTCCTCTTCATAAGGGAAATCAACATGCTCATTCAGTCTGTTTACACATTTGAATATTAGATGAAATGTATATAGAACAATGCATTCGATATTAGATACTTTTTGTGAGGACTATTTTACTTTAACTGTAAACAGCTTTAGACACGGTTTGTTAATGCTGTATATAACAGTTCAATTTGACTATTACAAAAAGGATACAAACCGTATTAATGCTTCAAAGCAAACTAGAATTAGTGCTAGGGCTGCAACTAATGATGATTTCCATGATTGATTAATCTGTCAATTAGTTTCATGATTATTTGATTAATCATCTGGTCTATAAAATGGCAGAAAATACGGAAAATGGTTCATCCTAGTTCCTCAAAGTCCAAGGGGACGTCTTCAAATGTTTGTCAGTTCAGAACCAGTCAAGTTGCTGTTTACATCCATGTCTAAAAAGGTATTAAATGTATCTATTTCTGATACTTGCTTCACACACACCTTTAGCACAGTAGAGGTACACAAACATAACAGTTTTATTTGTGTGACATTTTGTGAGTGAGTTCAAATTTTGACCATGACATGTGCAGATATGAATAAAGCCTTAGATCAGTGGTGTCAACCTACGGATGAAAATTTCTTGAAACCTCTAAAATACTGTGCCCTGTGTAAACAAAACTATACGGTATGTGTTCAAAAATACTTGGAGAGACCACAATATAGAGATGGTGAGACGTGGATTCCCATTCCCACATTCTACAGTTATTCACTCCCAAACATCACAACAGACATCTCAGAATGATTTGCATTAGCACGCACACACAGATATACACAGATTTTCCCTGTGTCTTGTGAATGCTGTCCCACTGTGAGCGGAGAAAGTTACAGATGATCCCATTTCTTTCCTCAGACAGCTTTGTAGTGGTGAGAGCAACACAGAGGGGCGCTTTTCAATGTAAATCACATTACATTCCCGCGGTTTATTCGCCGGCCCAGCAGCTACTGAAAAATGCTGCTGTTGCAAAAAATGTGAGCATACATAAGAAATGTTAGACAACAGAAATAAATGTGTATATAAATAATTTGCATTTCTCCATGTTGGTTTGAACTGAACCAAAAGCTTTTTTTACACAGGTTGGTAAGAATAGATTCCTGATAAGAGTAAGTTATTGTTCTGAATAAAACAGAATGGAAAGCTACTTCTGGCTTACTGGTCTCGTGAATCTTTGTATTCTTACACTTCACACAGTGAGGTGTGAAGCAGGAGGCTGAAGGGATTTAGTGTTCTCTGCTGCCCGACCATTCTCACAAGCAATGAGTTTAATATAATTATACATTTAAAATCAAAGCACATACAGAGAGCAACAAACTGTTTGGCAAGATTAGTGCATGCAGTATGTAAATTGTGTTTATCATTTTAGAGTTAACATAATCATTTCAAATTAGAAAACCCCTTTTTTATCCAGTTCAAGCATTTTATTTGACTTGTACTGAGCATCGTTGAAAACACCTTTTAGACCATTATTAACTCACAGTGTACATGCATTTGAGGTTTCATGTTTAACATCACACTTATATATGTATAAGTTGCAAACTTAACCAACACTGGCATCCAAAGTAGATGTCCTGTCATGAAATCCTTCTCTTACATATTCATCTTGAACTCATATTTAAGGTGAACACAGAGAAAAAGCCTCCCGTCACATCCATCATCCTGCACAGTGAAGCTTAAGCACCTAAGTGAAGTAACCAGAAGCTGGAAAGTATGGCGTCTTGACAGAATGAGAACGTTTTTAAATACAATGTAATTGCATATAATGCGTTTGAATCTCCCACATCTAATACTTAAAGTGGGTTCAGAGAAAACCTTGAGTGGTTTCAAAGTGTCTGGAGAATAGCCTTATTTGGATTTCTTTTTTTCTTTTTCACTTAGATCTTAAAACCAAAAAGACCATAATGTATATTATTGTCTATATCCCTAAACCTCAACATTATTCTACACCAAAGCTTCCCGAGCCACTACATAAATCATATTGGTTTATTGAATTGAGAAAGTATGAAATATCTCAGATGATAGATAGTTGGTATTTAGTCCATATGGCCCACAGCCACCGGTGAATTTTATTGTGTGTATGTGTGTGTGTGTGTGTAAGAGAAAGAGAGGAAAAAAGAAATTGAGAGGCAGAGACAGATTGAAAGACACCTTCTCTTTCCTCCTCTCCCTCTCGCTCTCTCTTTCTCTTTCTCTCTCTCTCTCTCTCTCTCACACACACACACACACACACAC
>CAFUXE010000563.1:636526-650345 GCA_903364295.1 Serranus cabrilla | reverse complement strand
GCAATGAAACAAGTCTCTTTCAGAAGCATCCCTACAACAATCAATTTTAACATGCTCTCCCATTCATTGCGTTCTAATGATATGATCGATACGTCTTCAAAGACGCTGACTACACAGAAATACAGTACGAATGCAAAAATGCACACACCAAAAAAAAAAGAAAAATATGACACTGCTGTGAGGTGACACTGTTTTACATGTGAGGTTCCAGAGACGGAGAATATGGAGGCACACAGCTTCCCTGAATACCATCCATCATCCAAACATCTAGAAAAAACAGGAATATATTATGCTATTTTTAGGGAGGTATTTCTACACATATGCCTCCGTTGTCTTGCAACAAAAAATGGTCCGGTTGATATGTAAGGCAGGGAGTTATCCTATCAGCAGTGAGCGTCATTTACAGATGGGGTCACAAGTAATGGAAAGTCATTTTCACCAGGGGCTGTTTTCCATGTAGGATAGCTACGGCGCTGCCAGCTCAACTAGGACAAATGGCTGCCTCTCGCCCAAATCATTATGGTAACCAGCAGCTAAGTAGCCCCAGCTGAGGGATTTGGAAGCCTGAGTGTTTCCCTTGACCATAGCCACAGTACTGTCTGAACGACCTGCAGTGTAAATTACAAAGGAAGCGAGTTGTGAACGCTTTTAATGCAGGATTTTGGGTGTATTTTTCAATCAAGAGGTTCAGAAATACGTATTTTTATAAAGATTGGTGTGGATTTAGGACTAATGTTTGATTAAAGGAAGAAAAAAACTCACCAGATTAGTGACGCTGGTAATGGTGGCAAAAGTGGTCGGAACAGACATTCACACATCCGTGTCAGAAGCTAGAAGACGGTGGTTATGGTGGGGCCGTTTTGTTTCAGGTACTGGTATGATAAGAAATACAATCCACGAGGTCCAGTTTCAGTGCCCGATGTAAAAGAGTTTGAGGGCTACTTTGACAACACAACACAGCGGTTTATAATAGTCTGAGACCAGATTGTACAACCCAGAAAAGTAATCACGGCAGCAATTATTTCATCTTTCATCATGAGGACCACAAGGTGAACAGACCATATTGTGTTCTTGTAATGATGCAGTCAACCAGTAATGTGTGATAGCTTTTATTTTGATTGCCACCGCAGCGCCGTGCCAGATGACATCATTTCATCTTGTTAAAATGAATCAGGAGACTGCGTTTTTCATGCAGGGCTAAAGTCTAAATGTAGTCTTGCATAGCCAGCCTATCTCCACATTATGTGGGCCAGAATGGTCTGGCTTATTTTTTCTTTGAATTAATCACATCATCTTGGGAGGGTGCTGAGCCCAGGATGCAAAAAGTAGATAATGTGATAAGGAAAAGGTGGAGAATGATAACTGAAATAGGTGTCCACTGAAAGCCTTATACCAACAGTCTACACTGTGTCAGACTAATCCGAGTGCGGTCTAAGATACAGCATCTGCTGGGTGGCTAACAAGTAAGTATGTGGGCTTCAACATGAGCGAGACATGGATTTGTCGAAAGCATTTGATGAATCACAGCCAAGAGGTGTTCAATGCTTAAAAATTCCACCAGGATTATTTAAGGGAACGATTGAACAACATTCAGGTTTGTAAAGTCGTCTTTCTGTGATGAACTATTTCTGTGTTCTACTTGTCCTGAAGCTGCTGTTCCTGCTGTACACTGCTCCTCAAATCCCAAACCACCTCACCTTGCTGACTGCACGTTGGAATATTTTTCACTGGAGTCATTCATTATAATGTGCTGTTTATGTAGGGTCAATCTAGGTCCCATATGTACGCAGCCCCTAAGTAGGTATGGGGGAGAAAAAAACAAAACAGTAAAAAGAAAAAAAAAGATGATCAGGAGAAAAACAAGGAGATGGGTAAAAAAAAATAGAATATGTTTTGTTCTCCCAAGAAACTTTTCTCCCCCTAAATCAAAAGTCTCTCAACTCCAACAAGGTCTGCAGGAGTATCATCACAATTGCAGAGACCTATAACGAGGCCTTTAAAACCATCAGTTGTCACTTCAACTGTAAAAGTCATTTACTTCGCTCTGTGAACTTTAAAACTAAAATGCAAGCTTCGTCATTAGTAAACAATAAAACTTTGATTGAAGACAGATTGACAGCAGCGTCAATAGAGAAAGCTTAAGGACTCATGAAGTGATGCAAGTCTAATGAGTTTTCTTGTACCTAACAAATGATGATGACAGTGGTGACTGGTGATGCATCATGCCGTACTGGGCATTTTAATTAGAAACAATAATTAAATGGCTAACCTAAGTTCTTTAGACCTCAACACGTTATTTATAAAGTGGCCTCAGTCAAACCCCCGAATACCATCATAGTATCTGAGCAGCTGCATTGGAAAATGGGGCAAAACAGAGCCAGCTATGCTGAAATGTTGTTGTTTCTTTTCTGTCACGAATGTCAAAAACGTCAAGCCTGTCTTCAGCGCCTGTTATCCACAGAAGAGAAATAGACAGCACACAGTGGCAGTAAATAAAGCAAATTAAAGCTTCCTTTGAATTAAAATTGTGAATGGTTTTAACTAGATAATGGGATCCTCTTAACAGTTAAGCAGTAAAGCAAGTAATTGCTTTTTCATGGACTCAAGATTTTGAATTTCTATCATGTGGTGAGACTAACAAAATCCAATCACATGGATAGCAATTAAACTCTTCAGTGAACTTCTGACATGGTTCAGTTCCAAGGTAATCACATAACTTACTGTGATCCATACTTAATTTCCTCCCAGGATGTCCATGATGTTTTCTGTATGTAGTGTAGCTAACGTTTTGGTAAAGCCGTGTACTGCTGGCATCTACAGCACTTACGTATATTAAATCAGAGTTTAGAACAAACCAGCTGGAGTCCATTTCTTTACACTGTAACATGAGAGCAGCTCCTCTGTTTCCACTGAAAGACAACTTTACTTCACAAGTCATACATAAACCTAAATAAAGTAATATATTCTCTGTTGAGAAGATAACATTAGCAGCGATTATGGAAAATATGTCAGCCTAATGTGATATCCTGTCTTTTTATTGCTCTTAGACTCAGCTTCATACTATTAGTGGTGTTTATTTGATATCCTGTTATGTAGCACCATAGAGAAAGACTGTACAGGAGAATGCAAGAATTATAAAATCTTACTTTTGTGTCGCCTCCACACTCCTTTATCAGAAATATTTTCTTGAATATCTACATTTTAGTCTCTTTCAATTGAAATGCTTCACAGCTTTCAGTTTAGTTAGTTAGTTTCTTAATGAACACTGACAATTCCTGTCATATCAGGCTAAAGTTGCATTGATCAGTTTGTAATATTAAGGTATTTGTATCATCACATTGTTACAAATTTGCTGTACAGTTGACATAGAAAGGGTCGCCTTTCATTCCAGCTTAAAATTCAATACATCGGCCACCATATTGGTAATCAGTGGATTTTAAAATCAGTATCGCTTGTATTGAAATAGAATTTAACCAACCTGATATTAGAATTCATTAGAATTCATTATTATAAGAATTCATTTGTTATAATTAGTTTTAGAGTAAATTTATTAGAATCAATGTTAACTCCCGTCAACTTCTGATTTCCTTTGGCTAGCAGATTCATAGTGACCACTCAATATGCTTTAACACTCCAGATAATCACTCGCCTATTCACACACACATACGTCATACACTGGTGGCCGAGGCTACCCTGCAAGGTGCCACCTGCCAACATCAGTGGGGATCAGTGGGCGACCACTCTACCATCTGAGCCCCATACACAGTTGGCCTATATCTCAGCATTACACTCACTGTGACTCTCTCACTGTGACAAACCTCAAATGAAATGTATAATAAAGATATAAACTATTTTTAAAAAAGCTCATAGGATAATGGTACGGTGTTTCTACATGAGAAAAGTATTCCATTAAAGCAACCAAGCAGGTGAATAAAACAACAGCCACAAATCAAGGAGAAGAAAACAAATTGGTCAAAGAGAAGCCTATTAAGTATGTATCACTGTCAAAATTTAAAAAATAATAATAGTAATAATAAAGGCAGATAATTATATAAAAAGGTCCTGCAATATTCACAGAGAATAATCTGCTCAAAATTCACCCAAATAACGTTTTACACAAACATCCCGCAGTTACCAGGTTTACTGTTTGCAATAATTGTAGTTTATCAGTCATTCTGTACTGTTACTGTTATGCATTGACTATAATATGAAATATCCACAGAAAATGTAACTTAGTCAGTGGTTGATGGAAAAGGGGTCCCTTAAGAAGAAAATGTCTGGAACAGCTGGTCTAAATAATTGACTAAAACACATATATATAAGCATGTATATACTCTATATATATAGTATATACTTCCACCAAAGCATACCTGTATTGTTTGGACTATATAATACAATGATTTACTGGTATAATAAAAGCAACCAATGTTGACATAATACTGGTGTTGGGAAGTTTGCTGTTTTGTTGCCCCAGAGGCTCTGCAGAGAAGGACAAGTTATTTTAATGTGGCCCAGGAAATAATAGGTTTGTCTCCCGTCTGTGACACTAGAGCTGGTCCGAATACAGGAGGGATCCAAGCAATGCTTTTGATTTCCTGCTGTTTCCATTTTTTATCCGGTCTGAGTCACTGTGTGACCGCTTCCATATGGTGGCCTGTCTAACAGCAAGAACAGATTGCATTACCGAGCTGGTCACAGCGAATGGTTGCTGCTAACAAGTTGCTGCTCCTCTCTGACCCCTGTTTGTGAGTGCTTGTGTAGCTGTGTGTGCCTCTATGTGGAAGTGTATCTGTGTGTCTGTGAATGTGCATGCGGTTGTGTGCGTGACCCCGAGTGACTTGTTTCCAATAAGGAAATGAAATCCATTGTGGGATTTTTCTCCCCCCCAGTGAACCATTTTCTTTTTATTACTTCACCTGCACTTGCTTGAGCCACTGGGTGTGCTCCCACGCTGCAACCAACTCCCAGACAAGCATCGGCAGCATCTATCTTGTGGACAGAAGTGCTGAGTGGCTATTACTTCTCAGCCGACCACATAAAAACCACAGCAATTAAACGCTATTGGGCCATTCGACTTTGTCCTCTTAGAGGAAAAAAAAGAGGGAGTGAGTGAGCGAGAGAAGAAAGGCGGAGATGAGAGTGGGGGAGAGAGCCAGAGAAAGAGAGACTTCAAGTGATTCTGCTTAACAGAGAGATGTTTATGTGGGTAGTTTGAAATGGAGGAGGAGGAATTAAAGAGTGTGAAAATAGCTGTGAAATTAGAGCTGATGAAATACAGTACCTGTTCTCAAAGGGACATGAGAGAGCTCTTTAACTACGGTACAATGGAAAGTAAAAGTAGAGCGCGGCATGGGAGTTACAGTCAGGTCTCCACTTTTAACTAGATTTATAGTTTAAGTGATTCTGCTGGAGCTGCATTGTTGTTCCGCTCTCCAGAAGGAAGCTTAAATCATATTCTGTGCTCTTCAGTCTGCTCAGCTGAGAAACCCTTTTTGAGTTATGTCTTTTTAAACTTATTTTGCAAAACTGAGGGAAATGGCTAAGACAGGCGAGTGCCAATGCAGTTATGCAGGATGTGGAGGAGGAGGTTTTGCCAGTCCGATGTACAGAATCATCCGGCCATCTGTTATATGATGTGCATTTTCTTCTGGTGACACAATTATAATCTACAGAGACAAACCAGAAGTGGACACAAAGATGATATTATATTGGATGTAAATGTGGATTAAAACTGATGCTGGCCAGATACTCATGAGGCTTATTTAACTGGACTGTTCTCCCCTCAAAATCGACCCCATAGGTCCTTTGTACACGCAGCAAAATCCGACCCATATTTACGTTTTAGAATGTCCTCCAATGCCTTCTAGCGGCAGTAATAATAGTATATGACAGTGATGCGGAGTTGAAATTAAATTAGAGATTTAAAAAATTAGGGCTCTGGGAGGTGGCGGATGGGTCGTACAGGGTTTGTTACGTTTTTACGCAACTAAGTTACTTCAGTGGTCATGTTACAAATGTGAACCATACACGTATGCAGAATTACTTATATGCTATTTTTAGAACACTTCGTTCTGTACCACGAACCGCTCATATGGGTCGTTTTGAAAAACACTCATACTACTTTATGTGTCGTTATGGGTGGTATTGACCCGTCTTTGGTTGGTAAAGATTCCTCTCCAAAATAAATCAATCACACTGAATGTAAAAAAAAAACCTCCATTAGATACTGTAATTGAGTCAAAAAGTAAAACCCTAAAGCTGAAATAGCAAGGGGAACATCTGGGTGGTTGTGATACGTCACTATTTTCACTCGATGTTTGTTAGTTTCCACAGTTTTATGTTTTTCCTGCCATTTTGCCGACTTAGTTCATCACAAGCAAACTCAGCAAGTCTAAACTAAACTTTAAGCAAACAAAGCTCTGTTTTTCCCCGTGTGATGTAGTGACAGCATTATTGCCAACGCTACAGTCAATCTTGCGACTGTTGTCGCTGCCACAATGGCGGCCCGTCCCCATTCATCACCGTCCTGTCTACGTACGTTCCAGGCAACTAAAAATAAACGCCTCAACCTCTTGGTAATCAGGATGGGGATGTAGGTACACAGCGCATAAAAAGCATGACGAGATGTGAGCTAACACTGAAAATTACAAATGGCTGCCTGTCTCATTACCCAAGCAAATCACATTATGTATCGTTGAGAAGCCTAATATAGATGCTGCACTGTGTGGCCCCCTCTCTTACAATCAGTCTTTCTATCCTTCTTTCTCCCTGTCCCTTGATACGTCCCGCATTCTCTTTGTCTGCCCTTTTCTCACTAACTTTCTCTCTTCTTGCCTGGCTTTCACTTTTTGTCCCTTTGCCTTTCTGTACTTCTGTCTCTGTCTCTGACTGAGCCGCTCTGTCTTTGTCACTTTCTCTCTCTGCTGACCAGACAGATATATTCAAATGGAAGCTAAGGACAGAGTGTTGCATTATTCAAACCCCTCAAAGGAACGAGTGTTGGGAACAATGACAGGCAAATTCCCATTAAAAGCCATTTGCTGAGACAACAAATCCTAAGGCCACAGTAAAGCCAGGTAAGAGGCAACAACACTCAGGAGAGGAGTTAAGGCAATCACACAGATGGGATCCTTATTGTTACATCTGTTTCCATTCTCAATCACGTTTTTTTTAAGATGGGAAGACTGATACATTATGCTAAAACTAATGCAACCTAGGGATGATAATCTGGATTTAGCTTTCTGATCAATAGCAGATCCTTGTTAACTGATCATTAACCATGAACCTTCAACAGATAAGCAGGCAACACAGTCGCCCAAGGCTCGGGCATACTTGTAGTGTTCGAGACAGCAGACAGATTCGGAGTTGTACCGCTCACGCAGCCAGGATGTTGCAGGAATTGTCATGGAAACATACAGCCATGTCCCCAAGTATAGCTGCCATGTTGTCAGCTGTGTGTCTGCCGGGCTTACTCTGTGTTGTCAGATGTCTGATTTAAACCACCAGTACTCATCAATATAGTGGCATGTGTCACGTACAGCAGCTCTCCGTTGTGAGTGCTGAATTTTATGGGAACAGCACATTCCTGCCTCGAAGTAGGGAGAACTCAATGTTGTGTTTTGTGCAGTAGTTAGAATGCCATAAATCACGAAATAAAGAAAAAGTGTGAGATTAACTTCTTTGATCATTTGTTTATCAAAAATTGGAATAAGACGGCGCCCACAAATGGGCAGAATTAAAAAAACATTTTTAAGCTTCTATTCTACTACAATTAAAAGCTCACAAGTGTTGCCCCAAGAAGTTGTATTTGCGCTATAATTTTCTTAATTAATTAAATTTTATTTAACTGTTAATCTGGTTGTATTAATCAGTCAAAATTCCCATTGACGGTTAAATGTTTAATTATGATCATTTCCAGTAGAAGCAGACTGTCCAGTGGGAATTGGTACATTTTTAGCAACACTACAAGAGGCTGAGTGTCTCTAATGACTGACACCTTTGAGTTTCAACCGCCCACCACACAGTTAGTGCTGTCCAACATGTGCTGTGAGATCAGGGGGACGAAAAGTGAGTAGCCAGTTAGCTGGCAAGCTCTGAGCCCGCTGTGAACCTCAGTGGAAATACCTGTCACATCACAAACTTAATGTGGAAAATCAAGGGACTGGAACCAATATACTGGATACAGCCAAGCTGGCTTACAACACACTCTGATGGAGCCCTCGGGGTCACATCGAACGCTGTTTGTGAGTCACAGAGTCGGGATCCTGCTAGTGTTTCGGAGAAATGACGATGTCTTATGTATTCACACTGAGGGAGTAAACAGCAGCTTGCCAAATCAAATTAACTTTTCTCAAATTGCCAGCATTTTTATAGTAAGCTTCGGAATTATAGGGCGTGGCTGAATGATGAAATTCTTTGATGAGAGTTTCTAAACTCAGACTGTGTTTACCATAAACAACAAATCATGAATCACAAATTACCAGCAGCTAAAGTTTACAGAAATTATAGTTCAGCCAAAATATACATTTCTGGTGATCATTTTAGTGATCGGGTTATTTGCTCAAGTGTTGCAAATTGTTGCTTACTTTGCCTCTTTTGCACTTGACGTATCATCATCTCAATATATGCAATGTAGGCATAATTCATTCGCAAATAAATTAGGTCTGTATTGATTTGTGGCATCACTGAACATTTTGTTAGCAGAAATATTGAAGGACACTAGCTGATTAATTGTAGCACTCTTTCTGACCTTCTGACATAGTGATCTGTTTAGACCACAGGGAGGGAAGTCTTGTGATTTTATCCAATGAGAACAAACATTTTGCCAATAGCCTTTGGCTATCTCGATGTGCAAGTAAGCACACTGTTTCCCCTGGCCAGATCGATGTTTCTCGATTAGGCTGCCTGGGCCAAAAGGAGCGCAGCAACTTTCCTATTCGTCAGCTACCCAGAACCCATTTTCATTTAACACATGCACACATAAATATGCAGAAACACACTCACATGCACGCACACACATTAAACACAAAAAGACAAACTGATGTCACAGACATCACCGACACACAGACGCCATTCGTCTCGTGGCATTTAGCACAAACGTCAAATAGTGTAGAGGCCTGCTAAAAATCAATGGGCATTTGCAACAATCAATGGTCGGGTCCCTATGAGAACTAATTAGAAAGGCAAACATGCAGCGCCGCCTTCCTCCTCCTCTCTGCCTACCACTGTGAGTTCCAAACTAAGTGCTTCTCCAGCAACGGGGTCAAAACAGAGTTAAATACAAAAGTGATATCTGAAAGTAAGGATTAAATAAAAAGACAAAGGAAATCATACTATTACTATTACTCTAAGTACTATCTACACTTTGACTGAAGATAATATTGAAACTCAAAATCTTTCTCCAAGTGACAATATGTCCACAGATATGATATGTGCTATTAGTGGCTTGTTCATTCCACTATTTTGAACAGGCTGTGGCACCTGACATTGTAGATTTATATGTTTAAGCTTATATATTATAGGCTTTTGATTAACTTTTAGAAAATGCACACTGTCACTTTTCAACAAGCCGCTATCAGTTGAGATAGATAGATGGAATTACTTAACAGACTTGCTCATGTTATTTTCTCCTTACTCCATTTTTGCATCTGGTTTTCTCTTTGAATGATTTAGTCTCCTCTTCTATGCGATTAGTCTGAATTAATGTAGATCAGTGAGTAATCTCACTTTCCTTGTTAGGCCCCGTGAGTGTGAATCAGGCGGTTATTTTCATCATTATCAAAGTGAAGTAGGTTCATTGGATTGTTTGATGTGTTGGATAATTACTATCTTGAAGATGCTGAGAGGAAAAGTCTGGAATAAAACAAAACTGGTGATTTTTAAGTTGTATTAAAATTAATTTTCCCTGTCCGTCTATCTATATATCTCCTCTTTTTATCTACATATCTTTTCATCTATCTACCGAACTCTAATTAACTCCCTACCCTGACCCATCCACTTGTAAACAATCTGCATACTTATCTCGCAATCTATCAACCTTTCCCTGTGGGTGTACCGCTGTACATAAAACACACACAGATACACACACTTGAATCAATTGAACTGAGACTATGCTGCGAGGCAAATCAACCAGTGTGCAGTCGTCACTTTATACTTTGCTAATTCTTGACAACTCTGAGAAGGCTTGTCTGCTCCGGGCCATCTCTGCAGCTAAATAGAGGGCTGTAAGTTTAGTTTCTGTTTGCAGGGCAGAAAAAAAGTGTCAGATATTATCCTTGGGTTTAATCACGACTATTGCAGCTTCACAAAAAATCAGCCAAATGAGAAGTGAAAGGGCGGTTGGCAAACAAGTCAGGATATTGAACACTGTACAGAAATGAAAGGCTAAAAAGAAGTGAACCTCGTGCCCTGCTGAATGCAGAATGAGAGGGTGACACACAAACTAAGTACAGATGATATACTGCTGCGGAAGTGGAAAGCTAATACATTACCTCATTGGAGTCAGCTACACAGTAAACCTATTGCAAGAAGAGTAATGGTCTCTAGATCATTGAGATATGTGGCGCACAGTGATTGGAACAGCTCCTAAAGTATGTGCTCCAATGCTAATGTGGCTAAAGGGGGTATCCAGGGACACAGACAGATAGCAAATGGGCCTTGGCTTATCTGAAAAAATGTCTAGTCGAGCTTCACACAGAAAACTCAAGCTGTGATAACGAAGAAGGGTTTCAGAAGACATTAAAGTCCAACAGAAAGAAGGTATGCAGCAGCAGCAATCAGAGGATCATTAGTATGTGCGTTGAAAGGCAAAGAGAATGATTGTCTTTTCATGTCTTTTGGTTATTACAGGTGTCATGCTGAGTTGCTTTTCATTGCAGCGTGTGAATACATTTGCCCCGCGTACGCTCTCATACATAGAGATCAGTGCATTTCAAATTGATGACAAGAGTGAAAATCATGCACAAACACATACATGCAAAAAAGGTATGCTGGTGCACGCACCTGAAAATAAAACTCACCTTGAGAGCGCCAACCAGAGTTGATCCTTTTATTGTTGGTCTTCTGGGTCGCAGCTGTCAACATAAAGGAGAGAGGTCGTGGATGTTTTAAACATGTAAAGACTTTTGTTGCTGCTTTGGTTTTTTTTAAAGATAGTCCGGAGAGAACAGGAATACTAAATAATCAAAGCACATTTTATTTTTCAAATGCGGTCATGAAAAAAAGGTCATCTGGTTGGGAGAGGCAAAAATACACAAAGACAAGACTGTATACAGAGAGTGGAAATCAGAGACAAATAGAAACATGTATGCAATAAAGAGCAGCTCCCTCCCAAACAAAAAGAGTTCAGTCTCACTCATTTGCCAGCTTATCCCAACTGTCTTCATCCAGTGAGTCAGCCTTATGAAAGAATTAAAAAAAAAAAAGGTGTTTCAAGAATTGTGAATCACAGCAACCACAAAGGTCCTAGCGTTTAATGTAGAAACACCCAACTAATCAGTAGTATAAGAGATCAACTGCAAAAAAAAAGACATACACACAACCAAATGCATGATCCCCTGCAGGCTTACACCTGAGATAAAAAAAAATTCAGATACACAACCTGTGCATCATTTCTGGTGCTACAGTATTTCCTATAATTGCATCTGCACTGTCCAGACAAATAAAAATGAACACAATTACACTTTTAGCTACAGTATTCAACATGGAGCAATGCATTGACTGCTTTTGATTTGATTCAATCTTCTGCCCCTGAGATTCAAACTTCTGGTGTAGTGTTATTAAAGTTATAGTCATGACTTCTATTCAGTTCTAAAAATCGAACTTATTTAACTGTTGCAAACAGAAGTTACAGTATTCAACATCTAGCAGAAAGGGCAAAGGGTTGCTTATAAAGTAGTACTGAATTGGTTCAATCTGCTGCCAATGAAGGGTTAGAAAACTTTTCTATAATATGCTTAGAATATTACTCATTGTCTTCTGTTACTGATAATAAAAACGTTAAAGGACATAATGATCCAGTTTAAATTTATTCAGCTGTCGCAAACAAAGCATCACTCTAAAGCAATACTGTTCTGTATGACAACACTGCAGGCACGTACTGTACACAGGCATGAGTTAATTAGCATGTATAATGGTTTTGAAGGACACTAGAAATGACTCTCATTTTACACTTGAGACATGAGCCAGCACTTGATAAAGAGTCTCGATAAAGTCGTGTATGCAGGCATGCATGTGTGTGTGTGAGAGCTAGCATTACAGGATATGACCTTTCCTGTTGCATAAGGCGCTCTCCTCTCATCATCCTAATTAGGCAGCCATATTGTTCCAGCACTCAGACTTACAATCAGTGTTTCGTCGAGTTCAAGTGTTTATTAAGCATAGCTTTAAATCGCATGTCACATACTCTATGCAGGCATGTGGAGCACATATACGCACACACATGCTCGGTTGTAGCCTTTATGAGTCCCTCTCAGAGGTTTTAACTGTACCCAGATAAACTCTTTCTCCGTGTTTAAGAGAGAAAGAGAGACATCCAGGTTATATTCAGCAGATAACGCTGTGGTGATGCTTTACTTTGTTCATAATGTGTTATAAAAATGTGTCTTTTCAAGGTCAGACTCCAGTCTGAACTAAACATTTGTTTATCTGTTACTAGCTGTAAAACACAGCGAGAGACAAACGCATGCATAAAAAAACAAACTGCAGCTGGAGTGAATATTCACAAGGACAGAGAGGGAGATCTGTGGTGCTTTGGGAAAATGTGATTTTAACATTAAAGCAAGAAAAAACAAATAATTCACATCTAGGTCAGGATGATGTGTTTTATCTAAAAGGGATAGTTTGCATTTGAAGTGGGGTTGTTTGAGGTACTTATCCATAGTGAGTGTACCTACGGTAGATGGCGGTCGCCACATCTCACAGTTAGGAGAAGCAGGCAGGAGTACTGACACGGAAGATAAGCATTGTGCTGCTGTGGTGTTTAAAGGTGTGTTCTCAATGGGTAAAATGACTGTGTTTGTCAATGGAGTCTGGTGGCAGAGAACGTCTTCAGTTCCCCCTGCATAAACTTAAACAGGGCTGTCTCGTGTCAAGGTAAAGTGGTGACAATGTTCTAGTGGGGCCTTTTTTAGGTGTCTAAAATGCTTTTCACTCAGTGATTCATGCTTAGCTTTGGTGTCGGTACTCCTGACTGTTTCTCCAAACTAAGGGGAACCTCCATCTACTATAGGTAATATAATAACTATCCCTTTAGCTGTGTAAACGTTCAGGGACGTTTGCCTACCCATCGTCTGGAGAGATTAAACAGTTGGGGAAATGAGTTTGCTCAATATGGAGTTCCTTCTGCGCTGCCTTGATTGTCTTCTAATTGAAACCTGGTATTTGCAATTGTATCATACCTGTATTCATTTCTTTTAAAGGGATATTTCAATTTTTTTGAAGTGAGGTTGTATGAGGGATTTACCCACAGTCAATGTATTCTGTGTAGAAGATGATGGTTCTGTGTGTTCCCAGTTTGGAGAATCAGTCAAACGCTTCAGGCAGGAAACAAATGAATTTCCCTCCTTTCTCTCCTTTAACCCGTTCAGTCCCAGCAAAAGTTCTTCTTCTGTATATTCTGCCTCATAAAAGTATCTTTTTGTCTCTATATTCAACAGATTTTCACAGTCGTTGTCATAATTATCATTTGTATTTCTTGTAATTGTTCTCTCATACAAAAACTAGCGACTGCATTCTTTACAGCATGAAGCATATTAGTGCTCTTATATGTAAGAATAAGGAAGTTCTACTGTTGACAAATATCAGGGTCAACGTGGGTGGC
>CAFUXE010000563.1:614990-636499 GCA_903364295.1 Serranus cabrilla | reverse complement strand
AAAAAAAAGGTGTACATATTGATAATATAGCGTACACATAAACCAGTGTACCATTTTTAGGGTGGGTTATGTTAAGGTGGTAAAATAACATTTTTGTAGACCCGGGCTGCATCAATACATTGTTTCGTTTCCTGCCTGTAACTCATGTCTGATTCTCCAAACTGGGAACACGCAGACTATCATCTCCTACACGGAATACACTGACTGTGGGTAAGTACCTCACACAGGAAAAGAAATGAATACAGGTACGCTACAATTGCAAATACCAGGTTCCAATTAGAGTACAATCAAGGCTGCACAGAAGGAACTCCATATTGAGCAAATCTGATTTACCCAACTGTGTAATCTTACCAGAAGATGGGTAGGCGAAGGTCCAAGAAAGTAAAAAGAAAAATTCTCAATAGAAGCCAACGTTTAAGAGACAGGCACTCATTGTTTTACGAAAACATACAGTTTTTGAGAGTTCTAAGGTGTCCCGTAGAGCGACAGCTCACTTTTTAAGAGTTGACAAAGCCACTTTACTCTGCTGAGAATGAGAATTTGGAAAACGACCAAGGCTAACTCAATCAGTGGGATGAAACCGCAGAATCAATCTGAAGCAGTGAAGATAAATTGTGAGGACTTAGATCTAGTTTCACTTTAATGGCATACGCGCAAGTTGTATAGTACCCGTTAGTATCTGTTCTTTGCTTTTGCATATGTGCGTATATGCCTTTGTTTTTGTTTTGTTTTCCTAAGGATTTATCAGACTTAGTGCCATCTATTGTTCTGCTGCATCCAAGATGGCACTGTGCCCAGCAAATCTGTTAGTGAGTGTCCCCGTCTCTTTGTTTTGTTTAGTTAGAAAAGATAAAGAAGTGTCTCCATAATGACTCAGGGAGACAAAGACATAAATAAGGGAATTTACAGATGGTGATTATGAATTATAAATTCCATTACACAGAGTGAGAGAGAGGGAATAAGTGACAGTGCTGACATACATCCAGTCACATCTGCTGTCCCAGCAGACAGCCTCTTTGCTGAGATAAAGTGAGGTGCTATGTGTGTGTGTGTATTTGTGGTGGGGGGGATTATTATTTTCACAGCTTTCAATCCATCACTCATTCATTCCTGGGGACATCCAACGGTTTCGAGGAGAGAGTGACAGAACAAGAGGGAGATCAGAGAGTGTGGGAGGTGAGACAACGACTCAAATCAAGGCTCAAAGAAGAGACGATGGTTGGTTGGTTTTCACGCCATCCAAATCCCCGAAAATAGAAAAACACTGTGACACGTCTTCACCCGCAATCATATGACGGCCCTCCTTTTTCGGGCTCCTGGCCACCATTAAAATGTGGCTCTGGAAGGAGACAGCAGCTGCTGCATGTGCCACACTTTACACATGTACTGGGTGAGTCTGATAGCTGCCAAAATCACTGCAAAGCACGGCCATGCTCGCCCACACAAAAACACAGTTCGAGTCATTGCTGATACTTGTCACTACGGTATGTGCACAGAGGAAGAGACAGGAAGGCAGGAATCAAATGCTCATAGACAGACAGAAAGCTATTATTGTTACGAGTAATTTAAAACAAGTCTGCAGTAAAATATAAATACATTGTCCGGATCCGTCATGTCTTTAAACATTTGGGTCTTTAAAAAAAACAACATATTATGTAATTATGAGGCGATAAAAGCACTTATTTGTTTTGTGTAACATGACCACAATTGGTAATGCACATATAGGGAAGCCATTTCTTTTCACAGTTCATCTAAGAGCTCATAGAAATGAAACAATAATGCAGGACTGTAAAATATGCACGAAAACTTCATTAAAACTTTTTCGTCACAGATATGTTCGAAATAATCTAAATATCCAATTTGCATTCAATTATGTAAAAACGACGTTCAGTTCGTTTTATCATAATTAGTCATCATCCTCTCAGGAAAGACACGGGCTCACAGTGTACGAGTTTAAATGAGAAATGTTACAAAAGTTTACTTTCTCTGGTGGATGGATTCATTACTGCCGTTACCCTGATCATTCACACAGAAGTGCACTGACACAGGGATGTAATTGCCCATTTTGAAAGGAGGCTGATTGTAAATGATACGACTTTTGAATCAAATGGCAAGCTACGAGTATCTTTTTTTTTTTTTTTGTCAGAAATAATCCTGACACTGATTGCCTGAGGTTAAGGAGTGCACCCCATACGGAAGGTGTTACAGTTTATTGATGAAAACAGAGGGATGGATTAGCTGCTGAGTCTGCTTCAGATCAGCAAAGGGAAAGTTTTTGCACTGGAATTTTCAAATCACAGATTTTCCCTCAGGCTGTCAATCCAT
Source organism: Serranus cabrilla (assembly GCA_903364295.1). Taxonomy (NCBI): domain Eukaryota; kingdom Metazoa; phylum Chordata; class Actinopteri; order Perciformes; family Serranidae; genus Serranus; species Serranus cabrilla. Next base: position 634,174 of record CAFUXE010000563.1, on the reverse strand, counting down.
TAAAATATTCAATTAATTGCATGATTGTCTATGGTTAATCACAAATTAATTAATTCAAGATGTATCTTAATGCAAGATTTTTTTTTTTTTTATCAGCATGAGAGTGGGCAAATATAATTGCTCTTTGCAAATGTTTTTATTTTTGCAAATTAATTAAAAATATAGTATTTTGAGGGAACAAACGTGTTCACTGTTGGTCAAAATAATGCAATGTCACCCCAAGATAACTGCTAAGTGAAGCCTAAGAGTTTGCTAAATATTGGCCCGATGTCCACACTGATTTCACAGGGGGAAAATTCATCCAGAACCGATATGGTGGCTGAAATAGTTTGTTGAGCTGGAATGAAAATGGACCTTTTTGATATGGATTGTGCACAGATTTTTCAACAAGGTACCCAGAGAGCAACAACTCAAACATAAAACTTTATGAAATTATATTTAACACTGTTATACAATATACAAACGATGTGTTACATCATCAGCCAATTCTATAAATGATATATATTATATATTATTCTTATGTAACAAGACTGAGAGCATGCCTTAATGTATTTCTTCAGTTGCTTTTATTTCTCCATCTTTCTTGTTGTAACCTCATCCCCTCTCCCTCCCCTCTCACTAAGGTGGCATGCTGAAGCTGAAATGTCACAGGATCTGAAAGTATTGCCCTATGCATATTTCCCTGGCCAGCTCCAGACCCCTCTGTCAGACGACAAACTCCTCAGCTATTTGTCCTCATTACAGTACAGCTTCAGACTGCACACCTTAATTCCCCCGCCCGTCCCTCAGGGGGGCTCTTTTCCACCCCTGCCTGGCATGAGTCATTTTTACGGCCGCCACTTTGGCCCCCGCCGGCCCGGGCCGCCTATGCTTTAAACCCAGCTAGGCGAGTAAATCTGCCAGCTTTAATTAAAATAGCTTCTTTTGTAGCGCTTTCTCTCCCTCCGTCCTCTTGTCCCTGATGACATAATGGTGCTGGGAACTTCCCTCCGCAGAGCTGCCTCAAAAGGACTGACCCCTGGAAAAATGGAGGTGTGGTGCACTATTTTATGATGAGCTAGCAAGAAATAAGTCACATCTCATCCTATCTGCTCATCGTCTTGCTATGACCTGGTTTCCTGAGTGAAAAGAAAATTATGAAGGTCGTGGGTTCAGTGATAAGAAAAGTCTATGTAAAATAATTTTAAAATATGCAACAGAAATCAATGAGCAAAAAACTTAGATCATGGTTTAATTGTGTGTGGAGCGACAAATAACCACCTTGCTGTCTTTCAAGGTCAGCTTTTCTTGGAGAAGTAACGATTTGCAAGGCTGAATCAATGAAGCTCATTCAAGCCGTTTTCCTACAATATTGTTCAGGGACTAACTTTGGTGCCATTGATTAGCTGATTTATAGCTTGCATCTGTTCTGGGTGAACGTAGAGCCGCTCATTACGGGAGAACGATAGAGAAGAGAAGAGGGGTATTTACAGTGTCTTGAATTCCGAAAAGTTTTCAATGCATTTTATAATGTGTCCAATGCACCAGATAAGCTGGAAAGCATTTTTTTTATTTACCTGCACACAGTGCTGGTACAAAAACCCACTGAAAACATTAACACATTTGTAACAAGAAAGGCACTCGGAGAGAGCAGACCTTCACCAATGCTAATGGTGCATTCACACGCTCCTCAGACAGTCAAGTTATTATACAGACTACGATGTGATCTGGAATAAATGTGGACGTTACAAAGAAGATGTGCTGCAGAGCTTTTAAACAACACATTGATAGCTGTTTACAGTATTTGTTGGACATTGAAGAGCCATGAAATATGCATTTCTCTGATTATTTCGACATCACGTGAATGCAGCACAAATGCAGCACAAATGCCCTATCTTACACTGTTAACAAAAGCAAAGAATAGTTAATTTATCCACCCTGTGGTTAAGATTGAAAAAGTTTGTCCATGGACTACACCAGCACCACCAAGTTTTATGGAAATTGGTTCAGTAAAGTTTTAAAGAAATCAGGCTGACAGACAAAAACAGACAAATCACCCCGAGAACATAACCGCCTCATCGGGTGTTCGTGTCCATTGTAATTTCTTATTTCCTTTACCACTGTTTCATCTGTGCAGCCTTGGGTTGAAAAATCAATGCATTAGTCAAATACAATACAAAATCTAAAACAGCCATGTCGGTAAATTAATTTCATGCCATTCATTCAGGCAGCCGGAGGAAACCTGCAGAACCTTGCCCCATATGCACCCAGCATGTAACTCACATTGGAACAAATGAGGCACCAACACTGCACACAGTTCTTTTCATACACTCGTGTCTTAAAACTGGCATGAAGTAAAGATATTACCATTTTTTACATAATCCTGGATCATGTCATCTCTCAAGCACTGATTGCACAACTCCATCTGCCGTCCTCCGTTCTCTCCTTCACCTTGCTCCTCTCCTTCTTTCCTATCTTCCTTTCTCTTCTTTGTCCCGCTCATAACACAGGCACTAGCTGCACTAATACACTACCCTCCCTCTTCCTTCTTTCTTTTCTTCTCCTCTCTTATTTCCTCTCCTTTCTTATCTACACCCCTGAAGGGGGTTTGTCTGTCTCCTAACCAGCTGAAGCAAGGCTTCCGCTGGTCGGCGCCTGGCCCCTATTATCAGAGCATGACAAGGAGCTGCAGTGTCAACTTGTCAGCCTAATAAACATCCTTTATGGCACCCGCCTGGGTGTGTTTTGAGGGGAGTCAGCCAGCCACCAAGCAGTGGACCATTGATTTCATGGATGGCGCACAGTGCTTACCACTTCCACCCGTCTATTATGCACTGGACAGGCTGCAATTGTTTTGCCATGCACAGCCATACTTATGACAGTCATACTCATAGAGGCTTTCCGTTTAGTTTGAGACATGGTTGTAAAGAGAAAGGCAGAAAGAGAAAGCGAGAGAGAAGACGAAACAGGTCATATATGGCAGCACGCAGGGCGGCGGTGCATTTAATCATCCTCAGCTTTTTCAGACCTTTACGTAACGCTTTTTGTAACCTTTGTTTTGCAGGTCAAGGTCAATAAGGCTTTAGTAATTTCCTTTTCTCCCCAATCTAATTCCTTCTTCATTTTAGTGCTGCAAAGGTGAGGGGTCAGGCCGAGGTTGAACAAGCCATTCAATCACTTACAATAGTAATAACAGTCTTTTTTCTTTTCTTTTTTTCTCCTGCAGCACTTCAGCTACCCTGAAAGCTGGAAACATTAAGTGTTCGCAGAGTGAGAGGAACAAAAGAATGAGAGGAAGAAGAGAGCAGAACCTGGAGAGAAAGTCCACCACCCCTGAGACTAGCTGGACCACTAGTTCAGCACCATGGACAGCAACATTTCTTAACTACCAATCAAAGAGCAGAATCTGAGCCAGCGAGCCAAACTCCAAATTTGCCTTTTTAACCTTTGTCCACTCGCATGTTATAAATATTCATAACAGGTGGGAAGGCAGAAATGTCGTTTTAGCAAGCAAGCTGCGTAGGCTTGCACTGAAAGTTCATTAATATCAAACACAGGTGTGCAGAATTATGAAATATTCATCTTATTCTTTATATAGCAGTGGCCAGACATGTACTGTTTTGTTTTTCAGGCTATGAATCAGTCAGTGGATGTTTCCAACGTCTAGAATAGATGTGAAACCTTTTTGTAAGGCCTGCGGTCTTTTTACTGTTATTGCTTTTGACAGTAAAAAAAATAAAATCTCACGGCTAAAAGCATAATGCATTACAAGGCCAGTGCCTGAACGTTCACAGGGCTCATTTATTGATCTATGATCAGTGACAAACGGGTCACCTTAGTTATCTCAGTCATAGCAGCCTAAATGAGAAAAATCATTTTGTATCACGTACTTTATCTCCAAGACAGTTTGATAAATATACGGGTGTTATTGGAGAGGCTGTTAAGCTACTTTGGATTATCAACAACCTATCGGGAACAAGCAAGCGGAGGTCACATTCAGTGTAATGCAGCTTTGATCACATTTGCTATCTTTTGAACTGGCCGTCCGTCATGATACAATATGATCAGCAGTGCTGGAAGAAGAGCATTATTGGGCTTTGTGAAGCTACAGCAGTAAGGCAGGCAAACCTGCCAACGTGTAAAACTGTCAGAGCGACCTTCACCTACCCTCAGTATTGATGGTCCAATCATATAGAGAATATGAATTAGTACCTTCGGGGATTTCTTAAAATGGGGCATAATTCTGGGATATGTCTAAAGACAGAGAAATAAATCATGTTGTGACTTTATGGCATCGCCCAGAGAGCCGGAGAAGATGAATTCCAAAAACATGTTTCCCTCACTCCTCCCAACTGTACAAGATGTTGTGGTCAGAATAGTGATTAGAGCACACAACAAACAGTGAACCCATAAAAAATGAATATGTCTTGTCTGTACGGGGGATAGAACATTTCACAAGATAAATTTTGATGTTGAATTGCTGGTCAGCATCTCAAGCATTCATCTTGTACGTCCAGGGCTTGAAATTTTGGGTCCCCTGAGAGGAGCAGAACAACAGCTCTAAATCATTCAGGTTTACCCCCCAGAAGGCACCGTGTAGAGGTTTATTTCAATCATTAATCCACATCGGTGTTGTTGCAAAATACACAAGAAAAGCAAAACGCCTCAAGCTTAAAAAATGTGTTGTTAATTAAATCACTGACCATCTTTTAAACACAAAACTCAAATCTCATTTTAAAAAGATGCATAAAAATTTGAAAAAAGAAAGAAAAACTTTGTTTTAATCTAAGAATTTTAATAGAAAAATCCCTATGAAAATGGAAGTCAACTCTGAACACTTTTTCTCTAGAAAGTTGTTCTGCATTAAATTATCTGTGCTGGACAGTATGAAAGCCTCATAAAAACACTGCCAGTGGCTCTTCTCTTTCTGCCTCTTTGTTCAGCTTTCTATTCACCGTCTTTAGCCGTTCCCACTATAAATAGATGTCAGTGCCCATTACTGGTTCTGGACTCCTAAAAGACCCTGTTGTACTTTCCAAGCTCTCTGCCAGTCAGTATCTCTGCTTTCAGATACTGGATGTTCCCTACAATATTTCTGATGAGATTATTGTAGAGTCACCATCACAAATGAGTCATATATATATATGAAGGGCTCTAATGTACAGTACGCAATTTGTACAAATGACGATTGGGTAAGCATAAAAGATGTTTTTGTTGGTAAAAATAACTGACTGAGTGATTGACTGAAACTGAACAGTAATGATTTATATTTGGCTATTTATTTTATTCCTATTTAATATTTATTTCCTAAGTTATCAATTATAGAATTGGATCTCTCGGTACCTTTGCAGAGTGGTGAAAAATTGAGACACAATCCATATAAAAAGGTATATTTTCCCCTCTAAAATCAATATCAGCATCAGTCTCAAGTGGCCGAACCATTAGACTGGACCATGTGTCTGACCATTATATATATTTACAAGGCTATATTTGTACCAAAATTTGTGTTTACACCCTTTAAACTGTTTGAAATGGTACTTTTAAGCAATGGACCAGAGAAAACCTTAAGAGTGAGAGATAGACTGTTATTATTGTGGTAGGACTTTTCAAGCAAAATTGTATATGTGTGTAAATCTAAAAGAGTCAAAAGGGATTTGTATTTGAAGTTTTTATCTGGTTTAATATTATGTATGTATTTTATGAGGGTGGAAGGATGACTGACTTTTCTGCTATTTATCACAGCATTATAAGGGGATGGCAAGCAATGAGCCTGCATGGCACAGTACGAGTCAAAACCATTAGACTCATCTCCTGCACAAAGGGGATCTCTTATGACTCACATAATGAGCTTTGAATCTTGATATAAAAGAAAAGATTAGGCCGTGACAACAATGGACTTACATTATGGTGTTTGAAAGAAAAAGAAAGAGGATGTCTGAAATGGAAAATCTGAAAGGGTTTTTGTCGGCTGCAGTGCATATTCCTCCTGTAATTGAATGATTCTGAATGTGTTGATGCATTATCTAAGATTATAAGACGCATGATGGACAGAATACAAATAGATAAATAAAACACGGGAGAAAGAATAGGTACATGCATTACTTGTCACGACACGAATGCGGGAGTAGCACACACACACGAGCAAAAATAATCATGTAAATGTTTTGCGCACTGTAAATTTGTGTTTTGACAATGTTGTCAGAGTTTCTATTTCAGTGTGACAGTCTGGTAATCGCAGTGACAGGGGCAGGATATTGGATTTAACTGAAACGCATAATAAATGACATTCATTTATACAGTGTGCTAGCAAGCCTTACATGCATGTGTAACATAAAAAAAACACACACTTACATGCACACACATGCATGCATGCTGTGCCACTGAGCCTGCCGCGGGAGCAGAGGTGTTTGCTCACTCATCAACTCAGCTGAAACACAGACTCGCTGTCAAGTGAAAGCGCAGCACATCTGGAGGGGGAGGACAATGTCGCATATCAGCTGAATACTGGGCAAGATTCTTTCTTTCCTGGCAGATATAAAGCAACAAGGCAGGATCTGTTATGTTTAATCCGAAAAACGTCATGCTTTTCCCTGCCTTTCTCCAGATATGCTCCGTTCTCTGCACTGATCCGCCTCGGCGAGATCTCCCATCACAGCCTGCGATCTCTGCCAGGTCTTCTGTCAGACTGGCCCCTCAGGTTTTTGGTGTCATTCCTGGTCAAGGTCTTTTCTCGCCTGGTTGCCCTCTTTGGTCAAATGACTAACTGAATAATCTAGGGTTTTTCTCTTTTGATGGAGGCTTCAGTGTTCGTTTGAAATACTCTTTACTTTGCAGCCAAGCTACCACCACACTGTCAAATAATCAGCAAGTTCTCCTCTTTTCTTTTCTTTCTTGCTTCTTGGTAAAGGTTATGCTCTCGAATAAATAGAGCTTGTAAACACAAACATATGTGTTTTTCCTCATCCTGACTTGAACCGGTCTCAGGTTGTTTCAAACCAAATTGATGTCACTGATAAGAGACTGAGAGTTCTTATTTTTCATTAAAGTGGAAACATTTCGACTGCTTGTGTAACAGTGTGTTGACAAATGAAAAAATGTTCATAAATCACTTCAGAATTAAAGATAACATATAAAAGCAGAAAATGTATGTACACAGAGTGACTGTGATTTAATCAAACATTAAGCTGAAACATGGTCCCATTATGACTAAAACCAAACACTTAAGTGACACTGATAGTGACTAATTCCTACATATTTTCACTGACATCCAGGCAATTTGTCAGAAATTTGTCAGGCATATGTTTAGAGATTTTTGTGTCCTCTTCTGTAAAGGTTGAGTCATCACTGACCAAAAATCTGTCATCCAGTCAGCCGTTTAAAAAAGGCCCCAGATGTATATCCACTTTAAATAAGCAGAAGCTTGATGAATGGCTCTTTTGACATTGTTAAACTAGACTTTCATTGATCTGAACAGTTGATTTATTGATCGACAGGATGATTAATGAGCCGAAAGGTTTAATCAGGTCAGGAATTATTTCCGCCCTTGTTGCAGGAGAGTTATACATATTATAAAATACTGCCCCAATATTCTTACAGCCTTTTCACTCATTTAGGGGCAGAAAATTGCTTCTGTGTGCAAACAATATTACAATCAGCGAGTTATTGAAAACAGAACTTGAGAGGTACCATCGCTTGTCTGAGTTTGTGCAATCAATCACTTTATGGCAAGATGCCACTTTAATCAAAGGCTGGATATTTCATTCGGAGCCATACGCTTCATATCCTGAACCCTCCCAAGGCAAAAAAAAAAATTAGAAAATTAGATGACTTAATCCTGAAGCTGTTACATTGAAAATGATTAAGGGGACGTCTCGACTGACACATGGACAGCCGGTCAATTTTATGGGCAATATGGGCAAATACTCTGGTCTGCCTTAGAGTTCAAACTAAATGTCTTATAATTCATCTTTTTTTTACTATGTCTGTCTGATTTATTGGTTCAAGGACACTCTGGTCACAAAACTGGACCCATTTTTTTATTATGACGGGCATGGTCAAGCGTCACTCGATCTGTGGTGCGGATCCAAATTGAGTGACAACATTTTAAAGACACTTGACCAATTTCTGATAAATTTACAAGAATAAATAATAAAATTGATGGAGCATTTTTTTTTTTTATTCCCAAGATCGCAGCTAGAGAAAAACCGGCCGCAGCTAAACCAGTCGATAAAACAACAGCTTCACACAATGGAGCCAATCAAATCAATAGTTTACCGTATATAGACGGTTCACTCGAGAGGACAGCAGCCTAAGAGTGATGCGAGAGAGATGACAGCGTTGAGCAACTGACCTGCAGCTTTCTGGCTACAGACTGTGTTACAGGCAGTTTTCCCTGGTCTGACCAAAGTAGCCCTACACACCATGAACATGTTTTGATGGATCTACAGCTATGAGTCAGCTTTTTCTGTTATTAACATTAATAAAACCAAGTACCGTTCCAGGGTCACCATTGAGCACTATACATTTGCATGAGAATGGCACTGACTCTATTCAAGCAAAGCTTCAAACTTCATGCAGAGGAGTTAAAGGCCCAGTTCTCTCTCTCTGGGAAAGGCAGCAGAAAAAAAAAGCCATAAAAAATAAATATAGAGAGATATTAGGCGACCCAAAGCAAATATTTATTTACTTTTTAAAGAAGATTTTGTCCTGTTCTCTTTAACTTGTGTCGGCCTTCACTTCATTGTGCTTAGAATTTTTGAATATGGACCATACATATTGTTAAAATGATGAAAATGTAAATTGTTGATTTTATTTGATGGATGTAGGGATACACTACAGGACGTGATTTAAACTTTTGCTGGGAGGAAATTTTAGTAACTGGATCTTTATATTTTAATGAATAACCTCTGCATTAAAACCACCACACTATCATATGATTCACACAACATCATTGTCAAAGCCCCATCAAATCCCCCTCATGTATCAGGCTCGACTCTCCAACCAAAAAGACAAAAGAAGCACTGGCGAGGGACACGAGCTCAGGCCACACGTGGATCCTCTGAGAGCAACACAAGATCAATGAGAGTGCTTTTTTTAAAACAGCAGGGTTGTCCTCCAGCCAGAGGAAGAAATGATCTATGTAGATCTCATTAGCCCCCTATGATGACAGACGTACGACCAAATGATTAATGGCCAGCTGGAGAAACAGGAGAATTATTGACGTGACCTTTAGGGATGCCTCTGTTCAGGAGCAAACGCACCGACATGTCTTCCACAGAAATGATCGACTTTGACATTTCCATCTTTTTCTCTTTTGCCTCCCTCTCTTTCTCTCTCTCTCTCTTGTCCTGAAAGCAATCCAGGAAACCCATAACACGTTATCGCCCGCCCCGCTCGGTTTTTGTATTTTAGAATATGAGGAATATGCAGTGAAATTGCACCAAGGTTCCGACATCCTGCGCAGGAATTGGTATTATTCTTTCCATGTTACAGCACAAAGTCTATATTATTCTGTATTCATAATGTCCATAAAAGTGTTAAATTCACCTTTTAATGAAACTGCGGTTGAACGGGCATCTGCCAATTGGATTTTATGGATACATCCTTTGTGGAGGGAAAAAAAGTGAAAGTCAATAACGGTAGAAAGTGTCATCGCAGATGATGAGGTTTTAATGATGGGGAGCCTTCCAGTCACCTTTCGACAACCCCCAGAGATAAAGGACCACCGGTGGTGAGCAGGAACGTTGAAGGAATTAATTCCACTTTTTCTGTGTGTGTGTGTGTGTGTGTATGTGTGTGAAGACAGGCAGTGAAGTGCGGGCAGGTGATGTAGATAAGGAGCCCAAAAGAAAATAAAGTAGGAGAGGTGAGTGAGGAGGAAGCAAAAGAAAAAAGGGAGGACACGAGAAGACAATTTGTGAACTATCTTTTCTGTGTATTCCCATTATGTATGAGAAGAAATAGCGGAATAATTACAGAGGTGGAGAGGGTATGGAAGAGTGGAAGGCGGGCGGTGGATGAGAAAATAAAGCTGCAGAGGAAAATGGCATGCGAAGAGGGGAGGAAAGAGACAGATGGCAGATAGAAGGGCCAAAGACCAGCGCAGATGAAGATGAGGAGATGGCAAGCAGCATTAATGAAGGAGGAGTGGAGGGTGGGAATCTTCACCGATCGGCGCCGTTACAAGCCCTTGCAATTAATTGGTTTGAATGAACACAGATGTTTGCATATTTGCCCCAGGCTCATGCTTACCTCCCCACTTTCTTTGCCTCCTCCGGCAGTCCAGATCATAATCGATCGGGGGAGCTACTGCCCCATTCATCGAGCTCACTCTGAACATCCTGATGTGAAGGGACTCAAGAGCACACGGGTCATTGATCCTTTCTCCATAGGAGGTGCATTAAGGGATTTTGATAAGCAAGTGTCCAAAATCAACAAGCACACACAAATAAATAAGTAGAAACTAACTATTTCTGTTTTTTCAATGCAGGAATATGCTTTTTCTGTAGCTTTTATACTGTGTGTATACTGTGCCATCTGTGCATACATATTATATTCTAAAATAATATTCAAATTGCCAATGCATACACGCCTCTTATCGTTTTAATGATAGGATGTTGCTGATTTTAGAAGGCGTTTTTTGCATCTTAATTCAGCCTGTTGGAAGCATTGTCTTCATTAGTATTTGGCCATATCTGCTTACCATAGCTCTCATGCGAAGCCTGTGATCATGTAGCACTGCTTAACAAGTGAGGAAATGTCAAGGTTGCAGGGAAAAGGTCTTGGACAAGCAGATTACTGGGGGGGCATATCAAGAGTTTGAATCAAATTCTGCTCCACCTCTCGGCACAACCAGTTAAAAAAAAATTAATAATACAGTAGAAGAAAGGGTAGCATTAAATAAAGAATAGTATCAGCACCTCTGCAGGAACATTATCCAGAATCTGATCCAGCTTTAGAGAATAATTAAAAAAAATTGAACGTGTGATAAATTGTTAAATAAGCTGCATGTGAAGGGCAGATTGTTGCTCTGACCAACTCAGAATATGCAGCTTTTTAAATATTACTACTACTTTAAATGCAGTCTTAATGTAGAAAAGACATAATGAGGCTGTGGGTGCACTGATCCTGCAATTATACACTGTATTATTTAACTAGCACAATAATAATACAGCAAGTTGAAAACAATATGCAATGTGCAAACAAGTTCATCAATCTATCCCTGAAAAGGAACCAAACTGGAGGAATGTTTTAGACCATTAACTGCAAATTGAGTATGCTTTGCATTTTGTAAACAATTGGTGTGTGATGTTTATTTAAGTGTGTATGTTCTGTAAAGCAACTCGCAAGACTTGGTATGAGAACTCTAATCACAGAACAGATTTTTCTTTTTTAAGGACGAAGTTTTGTTCCCATTGTTAGCCCAGAGCAACGACAGAGTTGGAACTTCTCCTTGGCGAGGCATTCAAGGACTTCAAAAAGAAAAAATTGACAGCTTTGAGCCACATTGCACAATCGGGTTTGTTAAAATCTCAAACTCATGCAATTCATCACAAGAATACTGTGATTTTGCATCAAAAACTGATGACTCAGTTAATCAGCTTAATGGGCTTAATAAACAAAGACTAAATCGAAACAGCTAGATATATTTACGGAGGCTTTCCTGTGAATAATGCATCAAAAATTCTCAAGGCAGTCTTTCAGAATAACAACTATTAACGCTTACAAGACAAGCATTCATCATATTGTTGCCAGGAGTTACTGTGATTTATTATGAGGCTGTAAACTTTATTTGAAGTGTATTTTTATTAAGCTATTCCCGTGTCCAGTCTCCCAGCGGCCATCGTCTTTATTGACAAGCGATTCGGGAGTGATATGTCTCACCCTTCAATATAATAGGAGGCCTGGGGCTCACCGGTGTGCTCTGCCGACTCGGACACGCACCGTGATATTTCTAGTGTCGTGAAATTGAGTGGAGGTCCCAGCTGTGTCGTATCCAGATCTCTGTCTTTCCATCTATCTTTTCTCTCTCTTTCGTTCGCCATTAAATAGAGATGCCACTAAAGCAACACTACAGTGAAGCACTGAGTGCTTGGTTTCATCTCCTCCAAGCCCAAAGAGTGCAGCTTGATGCAGCGAGGGCTTTCATTTTCAAAATGGCTTTAAGAGCAACTGTAGATAGCTGTCAGGCCTTTCAAAGGAGCCAAGATAAATTCAGTCATGCTGGTTAGTTGTGTGCTCCCAGTAGCCTTTAATCAAAGTCGTGCTGTATGTCAATACTTCTTTGACAGATTTTTTCCTTTTTTTTAGGAGTTCTTTTATCTTTTTGTTTACATTTGTTATGACTCAGTAACAGCGCAGTGCCTCTGGAGGTTAAGAGCTTTATGAGAGAAGATTGTGATCTTTTGCCAAGGACAGGTTCCCAACCAGAAATAAAGTCAAATAAAAGGTGAGGAGTGCAACAGAGAGATCCCTCCTCCACAAAATCTAATAACCAGGGAGACATGCAAGACCAACAACAAAAACAGGCCAGCTCAGTCAATGCCGGTAGTCACTTTTAAAGAAGTCAGGAAATGGAGGCTGTATAAACATGTCCATGTTAGACTTACAGGGTAAGCAAGATGCAAAGTAATATCAAATGTCATCTTTAAAACACCCAAAAATGTTGATATCTTGTTTCTGAGACTAGGGGCGTCATGATTCTCAGAATTCACGATTCAACTAGACTTTCAATTTTAAGGTCACAGTTCAGTTCAATTTTCAATTCAAACTCTTTTATTCCAGCACTAAGGGAAATGCTGTTGCTAAAAATCATGATTCACAAAAATTACTGGTTTCACATCCATACAACTGTCATTTACATTTTGAAGGTCTTCTTAAAAAAAGGGTAAACTACATGGTATCAAGTGTGATATAACATATATTCAGTGGTGGGAAAAGTATTCAGATCCATTATTTAAGTAAAAATACTAATACCACACTGGGAAAATACTCCACTACAGGTAAAGATCCTGCATTCAAAAGTACAAAAGCACCAGCATCAAAATGTGCTTAAAGTATCAAAAGTAAAAGTACTCATTATGCAGAATGTAGCACACTAAGGCCATGTGGTCCACTTTCCAATTTCCTTTCCTATTTTTGATTGCAATTATTGAATTTGAAAGCTTAAGTTGATTGATTTTTAGAATTGAGATTGTGACACCCCAAGTCGAGACTATTTGTAAGTGAACACTGCCACTACTAACGATTCATTTCTATGACATAAATTACATTTCTTGTGGTTGCTTCACAATAAAAGCTCACCCTTTGGTTAAATGCTGGTAAAGAAAAGTGACAGCAGCAGAAAACGAAGCAAACATATGGCTTGATATCTGAAAAGATTATTGACTGAGAGGAGGATGATTTCTCAATAATCTGTGTCGCAACGGAACAAAATCTTCCTGCTATGACGAACATCCGATAAAGAAGTGGACATGGGGTCGATGGAGCTGATAAATGGCTCATCTTGCTCCTGCGAAAGGTCAGAGCTCTTATTATTTACAACATTGGGTCTTTGTCATGGCTGGGTGACACTGACCTTGCACAGGCCTCATGTCCCTGCGCCTGTCTATAAGTGTGAGTGTCTTCATTTTCTCTATACGCTTACGTACAGCTTCACCGCACACACATATCCGCCTGCACACGTGTACAAACGCTCACACAAACACACACTAAAAACACAGGAGCGATCATGCCACTGGAGTGACCTTGGTCTAGATTAACAATGGTCCTGAAGGAACAGACCTCATTTATAAATCCTCTGAGAGATCCATGGTGTATTTTTGTTATTCTTCATGAATATTGCATTGACATTGTGTAATCCGCAAAACGACAACGGGCAAAAAACACAAAAAAGGGTACTCAAAAAAAAAATGGACTTTTAATTATTCTTAGAGGCAAAAAGTGGTCAGCTACTAAATGCAAAACAAGTGAATGTTAATAGTTGTTAAGCTGCAGGTCAGTTTAATATGACAAATGCTGACATTTTAAATAACTTTGGAGGCTTTAGAAAAGATTTTTTTTTTTAGGTGATATTATCTGCAAGGCAAGTGTTTCCCCGGTATGCTGTACAAATGAGTGTGTGCTTGCTGTGCAATTATTAGTCTGGGATCAAATGTTGCTCTTAAAACGCCTCAAGTATTTTATGTAATTATTGTTTTTTAAGAGAATGTTCCCGCAAGGATCCATTGTTAGCTTCTGTTTATTAATAAAAAAAGCCTCTGTAATATTTTTAGATATACTTCCCCTGTGCTGTATTGTTGTTCATGTACAGTGTCAGAGATTGTTAACAACAAAACCTATCTCTCTTTGTAAAAACACCTTGTATTTTGATATTTATTCTGTATTATGTAGCAGCTGTACCAGGTTGGGAGGTCAAATGGAGGATACCTAACACAGTGGTTTTACTGATTTCTCCCAGAGAGTCAGGGACCTCTCATAAACAAGGATATGATACATTATATTCCAGTGCACAAACATCTCATAAAGACTTATAGGTACAATAAAATCACCATCTCAAAGAACAGGCCTACTGTAAAGATGAAAACATGCATTCATTCTTGAGGGATGAAATCACAGCTCAAAGAGCGGTTCAAACTATTTTTAGTGAAGTTAAACACCACAGATACTCACCTTTCAGTCCCCTAACACTCCAATTAAGTTTAATTCATGTCCAGTAATGGCAGTAATATGGACCTTGGCTAGATTACTCTGGCTAGTTTATGAATACAAGGTATCAATCATCCACGCCGTCCCAATTTTATCTACTAGTTGACTACTGCTGATGATTCATGACAATTTTGGGATTTGTCTAATGATACTGCTGAGACAAGCAATCTGTGCAGACTGATGCTGCACCCTGTCATTACCTGCAAGGCCACCACAGTTCACATCGGATGAATCTTCAATGTCAAAACCCTAGGTGTTGTTTTGATTTGGGACAAAACATGTCGTTGATGAGTTATGCCCTGCAGAGGCACCCTTTGGATTTATGGGTTACGTCCAGCTGCCTGCAACACTGAAAAATGGCAAATCAGCATATAAATGACTGGGTTATTGAGAGCGCTAAGAAAAACATCAACCCACAAGTCCATTATATTAATTGGAATCGCCCTCGCCATGGCAGGCAATGGCTCCGGTCGGACTAGGGTCGAGTGGTGATAAATGAAAGGCCGGAGTATGAATATAGCCTTGGCCAATGATATAGCAGAACATGTGAACAACTGCTCCCTTTTGTTTATACTGACCTTGTAATTAATCAGAAGGAGGCAGGGATGGAGGAAAATGTATGGGAGTCAGGAGGGAGGGAGGGAGGGGTGGGGGGAGTGAAGTGGAGGACAGGGATTTAAGCCCCCTAAGAAAAGACTACACAAGGAAATCCTGAGTAAACACCTGCGTAGTCCTCCGTGCTTCCAAAATGATCTTGATAAAGAGATGAAATATCACAGGGATCAAGGGTTTATCACTTTAAATCGGGGATGCGAAGATACAAGGGAATTTAGCCTGTGTTTGTTTGTTCCCACAAATGGGTAACTGCTTCTCAAGCTTAGTGCTAAAGACTGTGGTGTCAGTCTCCAGGATGGTGCTGAGCAATACCAGAGACAAAAACAACTGTCATCTTACCTGTTTAAAGTGCTATTCTCAGGAACAAATGATTTGTAGATAAAAAGAATTAGCAACTATTTTGATAATTAGAGGTTATGTTTTATGTGGTTGGTTTGTTGGTTTGTCTGATTGTCAGCAGGATTACAGAGGATTTCTACGGTGTAAAATGGTTCAAACTGGTTTAATATTTAGCCAAACGCAGGACAGGTAGAGCAAATTTTACTACTAAGAGACGCACTTGATTCAGCTGATGCTTCAGAGTGGAACATAATGAGACTGAGAGAGCCCATGAATGAGTGTGAAGCGACCCCAGTCCACTTGCTGGTAGTGATGCTAAGTGGTCTTTAAACCGCAAACTCAGTAATTAGAGGAAGCAGAGATTGAGGTTCACCAGATTTTTCCAAAATGTTGCCATGTTGGCGCAGTTATAGCTTTTTTTTTTGGACTAACTCATGACAGCCATGTCTCGTCTTGTCACCCCAAAAAACACCAGCGATGGGCATTTCAACACTATTCAATCATTACTGGGAACTATTTGGCATAGTGTGCACTGTGCCATTAAAGCAGAGCTTTCAGTCCTGTTCATCATTTGTTGGTAAGATATACTTGGCGCTATGTTTTTTATTACATAATATACTAAATATCTCTATACAACACCACTGCTTACCACTGTGCAGTTCCAATGAGCGCTCCGCATCCCGCATTAAAACCTAACCTGACAAAGAAGTTGCTGCAGTTTCTTGCCTTCCATCATAGTAAATTGGATTTCTTTGGATTTTGGACAAAAAAAAAGACATTAATGACATTGCCTGGAGTTTTAAGGATCTGTAATGGCCATTTTCCTTACTTTAATAGACCAAACACTGAATGGATTAATCAAGAACATAATAGTCTGATTAATGACAATGAAAATAATTCTTAGTTGAAGCTCTCATCATAAGTGTTTTGAGTGACACTTATTATTGAAGTAGAGTTAAGGGCTGTAAAAAAGATGTTTCTGAATGCGTGGCTGGAGCTGACTCACACATACAGGGAAGTGCTCAGCTCTCATGAGGTCTCAGAAATGAACCCTGGGAAAACCAGTCAAAACTACCTTACAAAGAATAGGAAATGAACCCGAGGAAAACACCTCAGCATATCCATTACTGTGAACTAAGACAATATTTCGTCCTTGTTCATTTTACTGACTTTTTATACAGATTACAGAAGCCTGACATCACTCATATATTTGCTTCTTTATATCTTTAACAGAGTTGTTCTTCGAGGGCACCACATCCTTTTCCATCAGTTTGTACTTCTGAGACCTCTGCACCTGCTGCAAAATTTATAAATAGAGGATATTCTCTCCTGTAATTAAATCCTCTTCTCTCTGCCCACTATCTCAATAAAGTGTGAACATATTGTGACATAGTACTGAGCAAAATTCAGCTCCTAATGCAGACTTCTAATTAGACTTATTTATGCGACTCAGAAACATATAGCCTGATAACCTTATATATACACAGAGAGGGAGAGAGAGAGAGAGAGAGAGAGAGAATGAGGAAGAGAGCTTTGTATTGTAGGACTGAATGTTCAGAATTATGTACAAAATAAACAAAAAAATTACCTCATGATATATGCAACACAAACCCGAGGGCTTGTTTATTTTGAATCTCCCATCCCCAAATTCATTACCTAACAAGGTTAAACCATAAAACATGGCTGTTGATCATTTGCATATGAAACTATTTCTTCTTTTTTTTTTACTTTTGCAATTAATACAAAAGTAATGAGATGTTACAGCGTGCCCTCCACAATCATGATCATCCTTAGAAAACAAACAAATGAAAAATGTGCAAGAAAAGATTTGAAAAATAAAAACTAACTACATCTCTCTATGCTTGCTAGCTTTATTGCTGCTCTTAGCCAATGGCACCCATTATTCAAGAGGGCACTATACAGAGGGAGAGATACAGGTTTATTTAGCAAATGCAGGAGATTTATTTCAGCTCCACAAAAAACAGAAATATGGCATCGCTTTATAGCAGAGCAATAATTCAGCCATGACAAAACACATTCATGCACAATCTGATGCATTACTGGAATTTATAATCAGCTGTGCCGCTCCGGTCATTGATAAATATGTGGTGCGCTGGTGCTGCAGTGTGTAGCTCAACACGGAGGTTTGATAAACTGGATAATATTCATGAGGATGAATTATTGTGCTCGGCAGGTATGAAAAGTGTCATCCACTGATTAACTTTACAAAGTGCATTTGATAAGGAAGCTCACATCTATATGACATACAGTACGGTTTCTTCAAAGAGCCAATTATCAAACTCTTCCTCTATTCCTCTATTTCACAGTACATTCCTCTCCGTCATGCACAATACAGGAAGTTGTCAAAGGAACTACTACATTAAGAGGCTGTTGGGATCTAATACTTAAGATTTCTATGAAAACATGTTTGATCGGAGTCTTCACAAAACTATTATATATACTTCCCTCCCTCCCCTTCGGCTGAAAGTTTATCCATCCATCCATTCATTCATTTTCATCCGCTTATCCAGGTCTGGTTTTGGGGACAGCAGACTAAACAAAGCATTTCAGGCAGGAAAAACTGACACTTGACCTCTGACCTCAAGATATCCAAATGAAATTGGGTTCTATGGGTCCCCACAATTCCCTCCTTTAAAGACATGCCTACTTTATACTAACCCTGTGTGACAAACACATGAGGATGCAGTATTAATGTGTTAAACTGATCACATTTTTATCTTGGAGACTACATTCAAAAACGTTGCATAACAATTATGAAACTACTGTACTTGTCATTGAATATATTCAGAACACACGCTCTATTGCAAAGCACTATTATTTATCTAGTCTTAACCAAAGGTAATACTTAAACAATATGAACAAATATAACTTTAAAAACAAATATAACAAGAGTTTAGAAAAGCACTTCTCCAAATCACATTACAAAGGGCTTTACAATTTGACAGTAAAAAAGCACACAGTTTATTTCCGAGACTACTTTTATGAAACAAACCACCATAACAACAAAACTCTATTGTCCTGAGGGTCAAAACTTTTCTAATATGGCGAACTGTTTACAATAAAAACTTTATGTATTGACAAACTGTCAAGGTTCTCGCTGCGATCAGGCAATTTACAATTCACTGGCGCGGGGAGTTGAAGCCCTAAATCCACAACAGTGAAGCAGTGTATGGTTCTCAGTCTCAGACTTCACTGTACAGCTGAGTTAGTTTACTTACTTTTACAGCTCTTCCTCCTAAAGAACAAAATCTGAATTACATTATTCCACTATAATGAGCGTATACTTTTATATAGCCTTAGTGGCCCCTTATGAGTTTCAAACCCCAAACCTCCTGAATATGCTGTTGCAGATATTCACATTAATTAAACTACCGCTTGCCTTGAATAAGTAGAGTCCATCCTGAGAGATTCACACATGTGCGCATGCGCTTATTCTTCTGTGTGTGTGAGTCTGTGTCCATGCACTGATGCAAGTCTTTATATGTGTGTGTGTGTGTGTATATGTGTGTGTGTGTGTGTGTGTG
>CAFUXE010000563.1:582809-614923 GCA_903364295.1 Serranus cabrilla | reverse complement strand
ACAGTGTCCGTGTGTGTATGTGTGTGTGTGTGTGTGTGTTTGAACTAGAAACAGAGGCTCAGAGTGGTCAGCCAGGAGGAGAGGCTTAAAACTTGCACCTGTTACTGCCTCCAAGATAGTCCAGGGAGAGAGATTGCAGGAAAAGAGGAGAGATACAGTACAGAGCAAAGAGGTGGTGGGAGAGATAAACAAGAGGAAAAAAGGTGGAGACAGCGATGGCATTATGAAGAGCTGGAGAGAGAAAGAGGAGGAGGCGGGGTGTGTTAGCTTGGTTTGTTTGCCTGTCTGTGTACTTGCCTCTATCTCTCTGTTGTGTGCTTTGTGGATCACAACAACATGATCAAGGCCTAACTTTATTATGGTGGCAGCTTTTGGCTACAGTTGAAAAGACTGATCAATTTGGCTTCTCCATTCGACGTAGCCCTGCCATGCTGCCCATGACTCCGCAAAACATTCAGCTGCTTGGCAGCACACAAGAGGCTGGCGTGGACCAAAAAGAAACGAATTGTAGCTTTGCAAAATGAGGACTCCAGCCCAATGAATGAGCTCATTTTCTGCCCCTTCGCACTGTCTCATCTGCATTGGCACAATTCAGCGCTGTGATGTATACTCCAATACAGAGATGTTCAACTTTTCATCGAAAATTATTACCAATTCTCTTTTGTAATATTCATAAATTCATAGAGTGGAGCCCATAAAACAGGAGGAGGACTAAATAATCACGACTGTTCACCGATTATGATTTAAATGTAAATGTCTTCCTACAGAATAAGTTATCTCTGCATTTTGGGGGAGTGTGGACTCATCTGAGGATGCAGAGCTCATAAAACTTGGATGGATGGAGAACATCCAGCTCATTTCTCATATCAGGAGCGCAGCAGCTGACAAAAATAGCCAGGTGGCACCACCACTTTAATAGACTTTACAGCCATTAAAATAGAGCTTCTTGTTAAATGTTGCTTGCACATGAGAGTGATTCAGTCTGCCTTTGCAAAAGGCCTTTCCAAAGCCAAATATACACACTATATCACCTGCAACAAGCCCCAACTACACTCAGTGTCACAAAGCTCCAAGCGCCAAGATATGCTCTCCTCTCCCTATGCTAAAAGGTAATGAAACTTACCAAATCGCCTTCTCACAAACACTCATGGCTGCACACTCACACACATACTTTCCCTTGCTCACATCAAACACCCCCCTCGGGCAGCCTGACAAAATGGAGCTGCTCAGGTGGAATGATTTACCTGTTGAACAGGAGGATACGGTTTTGAGAGCCACCATTTTTCACAGGGGGCTGACACCATCTCCCAAAAAGTCATAAAGAGACAGGGCGCCATCCAGATAGCAAGCATAGCTCATTTCTATGACTGCGTCCAGATGTACTTTATGATGTTTTTTTCTAACATTGTTGGAACTAAATGACTGTCATAAATACATGTGTAATGCAGGCTGAACACCATCATAAGCCAGGTGGGGATAGAAACTGGTTACACTTCTACATCTCAGTGTCGTGTCTTGGGTTGTTGCGGTATTTAGGCTTCAAGGTATACAGTTACTCGTCAACTTTATTTATTTTAAAATGGGAGGCTTTTTTCATTAAAAAAGTAGTATTCAAGTTTCAGTTATAATAAAAAACTCTCTTTTCATTCCTTTAGGGGTCACTGGAATTGATATTAATGAAATAACAATGTGATTTCCGATACAAGGTCATATTTTTCTCACATTTTTTTTTAAACAGGATGAGCTTGCAGACAAATTATGACTGAAAAAAGAATCCTTTCATTATTTCTCAGATAAAGAATACTACATTTCTGTGGTAGGGTGTAACTGCAAAATACAAACTATGGAATTAATGCTATATTTTCTTTAACAAATGAAGGAGAATCCCTTTATATTTTTCTGAAACAATGCATGTGCACTCCTAAAATTGCAACTGAAATTCTATTTTATGTTAAATTACCAAAATAAATAGATTTTTAAAACCAATCCCACATCAAGAATAACTAAATGAATAACACGAATAAATAACATCTTTTCAAATAAACAAACTAAGGCTTGCATGTGTTTGGAATTGTAGTGTCTTGATAACCACATGGTACTGAGTCTGTGTTGCTGAAACTTCCTCTGGTCCTGTAACTTTTAACACCATAACATTTATCTACCAGGATAAAGCATTGGAATAATGTCCTCAATGCACAAGCATGCAAGAGCTCAGGAGATGTCACAAATCTCAATCGCAATTTGAAAGCCACAATCATTTGTTTAATGTGAAGTTGCCCTTTTTGCAATCTACAGTACTCACAAAACATGATAACACTTCATTTTACGGGTCCCTAATTTG
Source organism: Serranus cabrilla (assembly GCA_903364295.1). Lineage (NCBI taxonomy): Eukaryota > Metazoa > Chordata > Actinopteri > Perciformes > Serranidae > Serranus > Serranus cabrilla. Next base: position 612,582 of record CAFUXE010000563.1, on the reverse strand, counting down.
CTAATAACCTTTCCTAGAAAAAGCTATGCAACTTGAAAATAGACACAGTACTGTGTTTGATCAGTACATTTTCAATTAACTGATTTAAATTAATTGCCTGCACAACCGAGAGTGATCTTTTGTCAGTGCATCTGAAAATGCTAAATTAAAATTTTGTCTGCAGGCAAGCATACTATTCAATAAGATATGAATATTTAGATAAGTTAATGGAAAAAGTCCACACAAAAACCTACACTTAAATAACTGCCTCAGAACTTCATTTCTATTTTCTTTATAATTAGTATCAAATTACATTGTTCTTTCAAGGAAATTTTATTAGAATTCTTTTTGAAAACTACACCCGTAAAATTAATGATTACTCAAAGCGCTTTGTGAAACACACCATACAATTTCTAGCTTGGAAACACGTTCGCAAATTCATATTGAGGTATTAAGACTAAAGGGTAGCTAATGGACTTCATTCATGGTGTACAAATGAAAACATTTACATATGGTTAGTATTTAATCTCAAAGAAAACAAAAGGCAATAAGTCACGCTCCAATTAAATTACAAAACCGCACACAAGAAGGAATTACAGAGAGCCTTAAGCACTTTGAGTACATTATGCTTGGATCCTGTATTCTTTGAAACTGAGTATGTAGATGAGTATCCACAGCGATATACATTTCTTTTATTAAAGTCTACCCACCGAAGCAGACACTCATTCAACAAATATATACAGTTCATATGAAAACCCGAAGTGCCTTTATCTGTCTAGCTTCACTTCACTTTGTGCATTAGCTTCAGAATGATGTCTATCTCTGGTATTAGCCATTGAACTGTATTCAACTCTCCTTTCTCTCACTGGGCTTCAGCCTCTCCACTTAACCCTCCTCTTGTGCTCTGGTTTTTGACCACTGGGCAGCCTAAATGATCTCTCCTTCGACCCTGCAGTAACAGCACCAATAGGTGGCGAAGTCCTTTCCCCAGCCGGAGAAAATACAGGAAGACAGAGAGAGAGAGAGCGATCTGCGCACACTGTTGGTGTCACAGAGCTGAGCTTTAGGAAGAGGCCAGTTGGACACACCGAGATGACTTGGCAGTGTCTGATTTGTTACATGATTTGGCCGCAATGGCTGCAACAGAGCCTCATTTAAATTCATGTGTTTTTTTTTAATCCTCTCTCCCGCTTTGAGTCGAGTTCAGAGAGCGGTTTTTAGTTAGTTCATGGATGCTTCTAGGGATGAGCAGACAACTTGTTTCCTCACCATAACTGCTGTCAATCAGAATACTAAAAACAAATGTTGGTGAAGAAATGTATAGCATTTTAGAAGTAAATATGGTGCATTTTTCTTTTACTAGTGTTTCGCATATTAAAGCCTATTTACAGATTGGCTTCGAAAGGTTTGCTCATTACTATTCTGCTCATTACCAGCAGGAACTTCTGACATCTGATTCATTTGCTCAACAGCTGACTTTTTAATGGAAGAAGCTACAAAATTCACACTCTACTTTCTGGGGAACAATATAATTTGCTCTTTAACAAGCTGGTGAACATAACGCAGTTCAGCAGATGATCTCTAATGTTATTGCTTTGGTTGGTTAATGTCTGTCACAAAGAACAGCCTGCATTCTTTTTTTTATTTCCCTTTTCTTTATTTTGATACAAAAAATTAAGACTGTGGACCAGATCCATAAATACAAAAATAAACAGATTGATTTCTTTAAATATGTACATATTTTGTTGTTATCAAACAGTCTACACGGTGTAAAATATTCCTGATAAGTGGCCCCTCTGGAAATAAACTTCTAACTATTGAGGAGCAACAATGATGTGAGTTGCTGCTCTGTGTTCAGACAGAACGTGGGGCGAAGTCGTGGCACGATTGAAGTCAGCAGAAAGACACAGTTAGGTGCAAACAGACACAAACTTGCCCAGGGCAGAGACACATTTACAGAAGTTCGAAATGCTTTGAGCAAAAGATTTTGGCTTCTCCTGAGGCTTTGTGAATCTGCATAAATACACAGATGTGAGAGGGGAAGAGGAAAAAAGGCTCCAAACACACGCTTTGGGTACTTTGCTAACTAGCTTCCAGCTGATGTCTGTACAGACAGTATATAGGCTGTCTGTGGTGAATTAACACAAACTACACAAAGAGAGTCCTGTGGTCGCATTTGGGCAAATAATACAAGCCAAAACTAGAATTACTGCAGCATTTGTATGGCTCTGACCAAGCAGTCAAGCAACAGTTTACATCCATGTCTGTCCAGACTCGTATACAGCCATGACAGTAGACAATGCTTCAAATGTGCATGCTGCTGCAAGGAAGCCACATATTCTAAAATGTAGAGTTTTAGAAATCAGGCTGCACAGAAAACTCTACACAATCACCACAGTCTTAAGGTGGTCAGTGCTACCAATTCAGTGAAATATTGACACAATCTCCCCTCCTGTTCCCAAGGTTATTGTGTAGATTAAAGAGTGGAAGAGTTTTTTTCAGAATGACATTATAGTGAAGTTGACCTTTGACCTTTTTGATGTAAAAAGACCTTTGACCAACAAATTTTAATCAGTTCCTCCTTGAGTTAAAGTGAATATTTGTGATGACTTTGTGAAATTTCTGCGATATCGAGGTCACAAGGATGGAGGGTCCAACTAAGGGGCAAACTCTGGGCCTGAAAAATAAAATAAAGCCAACAAGGAAATACCAAAGGCTAAAGTTCTTCAAATGGCCACTTTAGTCATTGAATCCAGTGAATCCCTATAGACTACAATAGCAAAATGCAGCAGAAGAATAGGTACAGACTGTAAAAAAGCTAATATAGCTAATGGTCTGGTCAAAAATATATATAACTCTAAATACCTCACAGTATCTCACCATTAGCTATGTAGTAATGTCTTGCTTTATGGCTCGATGGCACAAAGGAACAAATCCCTTTGAATCTCTCTTGACTGGCTGGTGTATTTGTGTTTGACTTCTGAGCACTTCAGCACCGGTGTTTACACTGGTGATGACAAATGACCTAACTGGTGGACGATGCAGTCACTCTCACACTCTCTCTCTCACACACAAACAGCAACACACACACACACACAATTTTCAACCTCTAGCGCCCTCCATCTAGGCTATGACACCTGTTCCCATGGCAACACTATCAATAGGGGACCTAGCAGGGTCAGCAAGTCACTCTCTCCCTGTGTCCCTCTCTGCTTTGCACAGGTCCTGACATTTGGAGCTGTTGTCTCGCTGTGTGCCCAGTCATCCCTGAACAAATTTTCTTCGTTGTACATTTTCTCATTCTATTGATTTCTCTCGATGACTCTCGCCAATAAATGCACAAAAACAAATCAAACAAAAGTACATGAGAAAATTAATTGATTTAAATGGGCTTCATTTTAAAAAAATGCACTTTAATATACAAAACAACAGATATAAAACATATAATAATAGTTAAAATAACAATAACTCTCAAACAGGCATATGTTTTCAATTTGTCAACCTTCTTCAACCCCACTTTTTAACAGCACAATTAGAATTCCCAATTTCATAATAGCATTAGTCTACACTCATATACCATGAATTCAGTAAATGTCAACGAAGCTATGAGTAATGAATTAAGAGAAACATTCAGACATCCATTCAACTGGAACTTGAGTTTGTGGATTAGCGGAGATGGGCATAATTATGAAATGAATGCAACCGCATAATGGGCTTTGGCATTTTGGACAATACATGGCTCCTCGGCTATAGTGCTTTAATTAAAAAAATAATAATTCTGAGAAAAATAATCGGATGCACTTCTCCTTTTTCTCAATCATTGTGTTGTCACTTTTCCTATTGAATTTTTCCCAATTAATATTATAATTACAAGATACATACTTTTAGAGCACATTCAGTTCACTAAATAGCTGGTGAAAACTGATGAGTAGTCATAACATTTTCTGGATTAAATGAACTTTCATGGAAAAATGCAGATGAATAAAACTGTCGTCAAGGCAGTAAATCAATCCCCATCCACCAATGACAATCAGGACAGCAGAGCCAGCTTCATCTCATGCGATATGCAAAGTGTGTACTATAAATCTGGAGATTGTTAGGGATGTGTCGATAATAGTGTCACTTTTTCCTCAACAAGGAACTGGTGTCCTGGCCTGAGCTAACCCAGTTTAATCCCGCTCCCAGTGGTATACTGAAGAGTTGATCTGAGTCACAGACTTTGTTGGAGAGAATGCCAATGGCTGTCAGACAGCCACCTGCCCATGTGTCTCTCTGCCCGAGGACGGGCTGCCAGGCCAAAACCCACTGATTAGGTTATTTCTGAATCTGATTTTCCCTGCACTCATACACGGTCCTACTTTTTAAGGAACAAGTGGAGGACGGAGGATTTGTTATAAGGGGAAAGCGAAAGAGATCTCCAATCACTCTCCTTTTTCTATCACTGATTAAATGTGTCACTTCACACTCACTAGGCCAAAAACGCTCAGTGTGAAAAGAGGTGTGATTTACTGTATCTGTTCCTGAATGAGAAAACATATGTCCCACACAAAGACACAGCTGTTTGAAATGTCAACACTGCAATGTCACAAGAATTACTTCTCTCTGAAAATAATCCCCAGTAGAAGGCTTTGTTTTTAATTGAATATTATTGATGACAAAAACATCCTTATCTGGATATGTGGTTGCTGAATAATTACAAATGCTTGGTTTATAGGATTTTGCATTGTGGATAATCTAATTTATCCTAATAAAGGACACAGGAAATTTGCTTCTTCTCTGATTTGTTTGTTTTTTTGTGTTGCAGACCTGCTGTACAAAATATCGATGTTACATTTAGATCAGATTAATGTTTTGTGCTAAAACAATGATTAAGTTAATCAATTAGACAAATCACATCAAATAAACAATTGCCAACACTGTCAAAAATTGCCAACACTGTTGATAATCACTATACAATCTAAGTAATGTATCTATTGAAACCAGGTAATTCAGTGGTATTTAACCTTGAGGATCTGAGATGATTAATGGTGAAGAAAAAAGAAAAATAGGTTGTAATCATTTATTTTTTAACTTTTCTCTTGCCTTGTTTGTTTGTGGAATGTTTGATCTTCTGACCTCTGCGGCCTTAAAGAATTTTCTAAATGAAATCATTAGGGAAATTCAGAGGGGGAATATGTCATACTACCCATAGATATCTGAATCATGACAAGGAGCCCCAGTTCTTTGCCACCTCCATCAGCTAGGTCCTATTGTTCTGCCTGTAAAGTGTCCACAGTATTCTGCTCTTTCAATGACAATTTGACAATGTGGGAGACAATAAAGATTTCGCTGGGGAAAAAAATCCTGGTAAGGCGTTATAAAAGACAGCTTAAAAAGTAAGTAAATGCCAGAAGTGAGGTGGTTACCAGGGTGACAAGTCTGCCGGAAGTGACATAGTTAAAAACAAGATGCACAAAACATGCGGCACGGAAGTTCAGTGATGAAATCACATAGTTTTCTTTTGCACACCGTCCTTCCCAACCACCCACCCAGATGGCGCCTTCTGCCATTTAAACTTCGCTTTACCTTCAATTAAAAATTACAACGGCCGCTAGAGGGCAGCGGAGGATGTTCTAAAATGTAAATATAGTTCGTAATTGCTGCCTATAGGGTTGTTTTTGAGGGGAGACCAGTCTTGATGGTAGACAGAAATGCAGTTACAGCGAACCCAATACTACAAAATCCAGAAGCAAATGCTGTCATTATTCTGTGCATCGTGCAATCAATATTAACTTCATCCTGATAAGTTAAGGCAAAAAACTTTTTTGCCACTTTGATCACTAAAAAAGGTTATTGTTTGTTGCAGCCTTAAAATATTTAAAAACCTCTGACAGGACCTGATGCAGGGACGCCTCGACTCTGAAAACAAGACTGAAAAATATTCAATATTAAGTCGCTGACATCAGAGCACACTAGCGGAGGCATTATGGGGGGCTTGAACAAAAGCTCTTAATAATAGAGGTGTGCTAATTAATGATGCATCATGCCTTGAAGGCTCTCACTGGTAACAACTAAGAAACCTGTCAACTCACTTCAAAAGGCTGCCATGTAGTGTCATGCTATCTATCCGGTTCTGCAGTACATTTTGATTATCTATCAGTGTGAAGACTAGCTGACATGGCTGCCCTGCTCCCTGATGTCTGCCAAATGAAAACAGAACAGCGCCATCCCCAGAGGAGCTTAATGATCCACAAACACACACACACGCATGCAAACACAGCACGGCACACACACTCGCAAACCCACACAGAGACAGCAGCTTATTGATCACTGTCAGATCTGTCTATAGACTGGAAACAAGCCTCTAAGCAACAAAAAAATTAGGACACTGATGATTTGTTAGTTAACACAGTCAGGGCTGACACCCACCCACACACACATTCACCACACTGTCCCTCATTTTGGCACACTTACACACATTCAGAGAGGATCGCCAATACCCCAAAACATTCTTTCACACACACACACCAATAGAGACACAGTAATTGACTGATATGGAACAGTGAACAAGGAGTTTTTGTCTGTTTTTGAATTATGTCTGGCACTGGACAATTCTGGATGAGTCTCCGAGAGAAAAGACAGTGTGGGTGTCTGAGAGAGAAAGACAGAGAACAAGGGGAAAAGAGAATCAAGCATGGCAACTAGAAAACATTCAGGCGCAGAGGAGGGAACCGTGTGAACCTTACAACTCCCGCCCCAGGTCTCCATTGTGCTGCACAAGAGCCACACTGGTTGGACAAAGCCATAAAATATGAACACACAAGCGATAAATGAAGCGATTGGTCTCAGCCAAAGTGGAACCAAACAACTTCAGTTGTCTGGACGAGGCATCTCGAGTCTTTGGATGGTAGTTGGATGAGCCCGCCTGCCTGTCTGGGCAAAGAACTAACTGTGACACTCTGTGTGAAAGAAGGCGCCAGAGAAGTGGAGAGAGAGACGGGGAAGCAAGGAGTTAAAGATTCAATGAGAAGAAGAGGGTGAGGGAAAAAGAGAGAGGACAGATGCTGTCTCTGTGACTAACACTGGTTGTAACTAACAGCCAAATGGCACAAAAGAACAAGGGAATTAGTGTGCGCAGTCGCCAGCATTAACAGGTTGTTTCAGGTATGTGTATGAGCAGAGAGTGCCATTAAAATGAAGCAATTATCTAAATTGTTTCGACAGGACTGTGCTGCAAACTCTTTTTTTTCTTTTAAAAAGATGTTGGCAGTATCTTAATTTTGTCTCTCGAAATGCCTTGTTATCTTTGAAGTGTTTTCAGTTCCTTGCTTTGGCAGTTTCCAGCCACATTTTACACTTTTTTTTAGTTATTCCAGAGATGGGTATAATTTAGGTGTAACATAAATTTTGTTTTATTCAACTATAAAAAATACAATCTTGGGCAGAGGTGTCAGCCTTTTTGCAAATAATAACATATTCTTGTGCACTGTAGGCAACACAATCAATAGAAATACAAATCATCCCAACATTGAAACTCGAATGAACCGGGGTAACAGTTACGTTCTTTATCAATACTCATTTCTCTTTGAAATAATTGCATACATATATATAATAAACATTTTAAGATGAATTCAGAGCAGGATCAGAATTACATTTAAATTATAACTAAATGTTGCTTTTTAGAGCAGGAACTGTAATATTTCAGCAAAGTCACTAAAGTCAATAATGTGTCACAGGAAATAAATCAATCAAATTCATTCTATTCCTGAGATTACCATTGTGTGCGAGGGGGCTGGGCAAACCATAGAGAAGCAGCTTGTCACTACAATGACAATAGCTGTTTGACCTTTAGGGTCAGTTCACCCAAGTTATTGATGACTTCAGAGCCGACCCTTCACTGTAATCAGGTGGGTTGGGTCTGAGGAGTTGTAGCATTTAAACACAGACAAATAACCTACTCTGTTATGTCCACAGCTATAACTTCATACTCACTGTTACACACACACACAGCTGCTCTCCTGCTGCTTGCATAAACACATTGACAGTCAATACGAATATGCAGGCAGGGCATATTCAAATTTTGCTTTCTAAACTGTTAACAGGTGTATTAATAAAGGGATGTTAAATTTACTAAATTGGGTGGTTGAAAGTAGAAAAGGGGCCACTGACCCCCCACTTTACTCCTTTGATGTGATTTGTTGTTTCTTTATGTGCAGCTTATACACAGCTTACAAAAGCTCACAAAACTTACACAGCATAAATTCTGAGTTTTCCCTAGCTAGGCTAGCTCTCCTAACTTTGCACTTGGGTCTTCATTGCATTCTGACAAAATCATGTCAATGAATGCTCATTATGACCTATTAGTGATATTGGTAGGCTAATTAAGAATTAGTGGGTGGTTTAATCCTAATTGTCAGGCTCAAAATAAGGTCCACTGCAACATTGTTTCTCACCTTTTGGCCAACAATGGATCTTTTGTTAGTAAAGGTTGCCCTAAACCCACATCAGTGATTTTGTAGCCTAAATTTAACTAAACTGTATCCTTTTTTTTTTTTACAACCACGAACCGTCACGCCTTGAATAGATAGCTATATATATATAGTTAAGATTCACTGCAGTATATCATCATTTTGATGATGGAATTTAAAAGCGAAAAGTTCAAGACTATATTTTGCCTGTATGTGAAACATCACCTTGGAAGATTTCAAAGGTGATCCCGAGGGGGAAGAAAAGGGAGTTGTGTAGGGATCGCAGGGAGAAGGGAGTGAAACATATCAAGATAAAAAGATGGCCCTAGAGCTGTGAATCACAGTTCTTAACAGAGAGGATGGGAAGGGAGCACAAACATGCGAGTTAAAAAAGAAAGAAAATCACCTCTTTACCCGTGGCTGTTTTGCTGTAACTTGAGATAGACTCACAGGAACTGGATAAAAGAAGAAGAGCCCCTCTCTACACAAGGAGATGGTGACAAAAACAAACTGTGAAAAACATTTTCACCCTTGCTTTTAATTACCCAAGTATTATGCAAATAGAAATGCATGACAAGTTAGTGAATTCATTTATTCTTCATTTAAATTCCTTTTTTATTCATCAACTTTCCATCCAATACATGAGGTCATGTTGAAGCCTCCTATCTAACCTCTCATTTAAATGGGAAGATAGATTCAAACTGTTGTCTAAATTCCCATTAGGAACACTGGAAGTTTACTCTTAGCACGGATGGATGATCACTTTTCAAGTGCTCCACTTGAATCTGTTGCATCAGCCGGAGCAAATCAAAGGCATCTAAAGTGTCCCTAAAGAGAAAGTCAAACACAATATGCCCTGACAGGTGATTTGCAGCTGGAGAGGTTGTGCAACCCTGAAAACACACAGGGTGCACATACACACTTGCTCGCACACTCTTGCCCCCATGATTTCCTTTCATTGTCTCCATACAGCCATGGCCTTTACACCCCAGTAGGTTTCACTACTCCCTGATTGCACCTTTGTGCGGTTATATTGAAAATTACAGTCCGTTTGGGCAAAGTCAGTGACCTTTGAAGTAGTTTGAAGTGAAGTAGAGTGGAAGGTGAAATATAAAGGGGGGAAAAAACTGCATTAGCCTTTACATTCATATGCTCATTCACATTTATTGCACATAGGGCTGTGGATTGGCAAGGATGTGGTGATACAATTCGTTTTGTGATACAGGGGTTAAAATATAGTGATATTTCTCAATACTTTGAGCAAGGCAATATCAACCTGTGGGTATTATGCATAATCCCAGCCCACTAAAAATAGGTTTTACTGTAGCCTCCATGCAAAGTACTGCATGGTAGACAATGACAAGAGTGTCACAGTTTACAAAAGGTGAATGCAAAATCTCCCATGTTCTGTTAATGTGTGATTTCACCCAATTTCAAGCATGGCTGCCTCAATAAGATTCCTGCATCCCATTTAAACGTTCCTCCAGAAATAACATTTATCCAATTTGTTTCATGGCTTCCCGCTTCCATGCTCTCGTCTCACACATGCCTGTGGCAGCCAACTGGAGTAGTCTGGATTGTCGAGAGTTAAGCCACCCTCTGAAGAAAGGAAATATGTGGTCCACTTTGGGAAACATATTTGTGGGGTAATCCAGCATGACATGGCTGGATAATATGGGAAATGTGATATTTATGGAATGTATAGACTTGAAATTAAATGTTCTACTAACGATATGCAGTATGCCGAGCTGTGTTGTGTACATGTTACATCAGTGAGAGTTACAGAGGGAAAGACTTGCTTCAGATGATACCTTCAGCAAGCAGGTAATGACCATGCTCACTTTTTTTAGTCCCCTTTAGCCTGCTGTTCATCCCTCCCTAAAAACAGCACTTCACTGTGCCAAACACCTATTCATTCAGCATCTTTTTTCTGGCATTACTTCTCTCCAAGTGACCATGGATGGTGCTGCTGGATGCACACCCACCACTGTTTCCAGGCACAGGGCCTATCTCAGCAGCAACACACGGCAAAACACAGAATCCATCCAGCTAACAACGGCAGCTCTCCCTATTCTGCTGCATCCCCTGCACTGCTCATGTCGCTAATTAGAAATGAACTGGGTAATTAACCACCTTGTCTCATTGTTCGGGATGGAATATTTCTCTCTCCCATCATGCAATGCTTTTGTTGTCAGCTTACAATGACAGCATTTTTTTTGTTTTTGTGTGGATCCCTAACTCCTATTCAAATTACCAACAACTCAAAAGAGTCTACATTCAAAACAGCCTCAAACTTGGGATGGATGGAGATGAGGCAGAAAGGGGAGAAAATGGCAACGCTCGCTGTCTGTGATGGTTCCCTGCCTTATCGCAAAACGCAGCTCTCTTTTTTTGACACAAAAACTTATCTACGGTTACTGCAGCATTTTCACTTAAAGCAGGAAAACAACCAGTAATTCAACGTACTGTTGTGTGGGCACAACAAATCCAGCGTTCTCGATTATTATGAGTGCATTTGGCATTTGTGGGATAAGTCAGGACAATTATTTAGCCACATTCCCGGCTATTAAATCACAAGGCATCAGTTTATATTTCATGTTGAGAAACTGGAATGAACTTTCCACTGAAAAACTAAAATATAATGCTTTTTTTTGGTGCTATTTGAAATAATTTCTCCAAAGATCTGATTTGATTTAAAACAAGTGCTGTTATTAGATGATACAGACCATTCAGTGCCTTTTAAAAGTGCAACAACGTTTGTTATCAATGTGTATTGTGGGCTGCTAAAATTACATGATTGTAGAATTCTTAAACTCAAGTACAAGTGTTCATACTTTAGAGAGTTAACTTTTGGTTAAATTACCTTGTGTCTCACAGGATAAAGAGAAAATAACAGTGATTTCTTTTCTCGAAGATTATAGTCATATTCTAATATCAACTTTAAAAATGTCCTGCTTTCGAGCATCGCTGACTACTTTTTATTTCACCTCCAAGAGATCAAGGCCAGTGTTTTCACTGAGAGACCGACAAAGCAGTCAAGATAAAAAAGTTTTATCTTGTGGAAAGTAATGATCACAGTACTTTGCCTGCATTAAGGTTAGAGATAAAGCCTGCAGTGATAATAAGGATAGTTTTAATGAGAAATGTCTCTAGATTTCAGTTGTGAAAGATCAGCTTTGAATTCTTGTCTCTTTTAAGCCTGAGGATGGCTTGGTCTCCCTTCGAAGTCTAAAAAACTTTGACACAGACGGGCGATTTGGAAGAAGTGGGGAAAATGACTGCAATAGCTCCAAGGAGGATTCTGTAGCAAAAGGAGAAATATGCCAGTTTAAGATTTGAAATGTGCTATCACCAAGATATATCACTTAGGCTTAACATTTGAAATTGAATATAATGTGCATCCTGAGAGCCAGTTGCTGTTAAAGTATCAATAAAGCAGTGCAATACAGGTTGTACATTGACACATTTAACATTCTTATGAAGAAAAAAGACAATTACATTTAACGAGCCTTCGATCTTTATCAACAAATTAAAGTGAAAACATCGATAAATATCCTCATCATTAAGATTAGGATGCCTTTATTTTGAAAACCCCACTTTGTAGTGAGCAACAGGAGGTCTATTATTATCCATTAAAAACATTACATTGTTTTTTATTTAAATGACTGGAAGAGCTCAGTAATAAAATTGTGAAATCATATTTTAGTTTCCTTTTGAGACTTGATATAAATGTAATAGTGTTAAATGGGAATATGATATGATACTGTCTCATATTGATTGAAATGAACCTGTATCATGGCAGGCTTAGGAAATGCACCTGACATATTGTTAGCCCTCAAGGATACACACAACTTGTTTTGGTGAGTCACTGAACATGAATATATATATATATATATATATATACACTGTTTGTTTACAACAAAGCTCCACAGGGCCTCTTTACGGTTGGAGGGTTTGCTGGTTTGTGGTCTGTGGGGTCAGTTCTGCCTTCATATTAGAGGACTGGTTGAACTGTCTCAAAGGAGAAATATCTTGAACTGTAATTAATGAAATTACCCAGACACAAAAAGGGTTATGATGATGAATTTTATAATTAGATAAGAAAAAAAAAAAAATCAGCTTTGCTTTTCATTCAGATTGTAACAAGCCAGTGGAGAATTTTTCAATGAGCTGTTCTGATCTGTGTCCAACAAGCTTGATTGCAACAATGTTCTTTGCCAATTTCGGGTCACAGAATGAAAGCCTTGAAAAGTGACTGTAAAGTGTGACAAAGAAAGAGAAAGGGGGGCAAAATGGAAGGAAATGTGCTGGACAGACAGATGGACAGAGAGAATAAGAAAAGAATAGTTCATTGTGTGTGTGCTCTCTCTGGGTGGACAGTGTTGTGTAATGAGGAATATTAACATTGCCAGACTCTTTTGATCTTGTAAAAAAAACATGTTTACACAAAAGAGTGCCCCTAAAATCCATCCAAGCAATGAATGGCCTTTACAAGGAAGGCAGTGCATGGGGAGAATGTGTTCACATATACTTCAGTTAATCCTATTGAATTCATCATTTTACCTGAAGCATACATTACTACAACAAAGCATCGCCTCCTAATAGGTGGGTGTAATTTCAAAACAAGAATGAATGGCACAGAAAAGGCCCGTCGGTTTGTCTTCCACATCGGTTTTATGGGTTACTAGATTACATAAAGAGCTTTACAAATTACAGTTACATATTTTTAGCAGCGAAAGAAGTAATCAGATCCTTTAATAAACTAAAAGTAGATTAAAGTCGTTATGCACAAGCCAAAGATACGTTTTCCTCATAACACCTGAGGGCTTGACTAATACCTGGAACAATCATCAACATACTGTAAGGTTCTTTTTATCGCTCACTACTCCAGTAAATAGGATAGAAGATACGACTTGGCAACAGGAAATATTTTGCTAAGCTCGTCAAACTCTAACTCTCATAGAGCCAAATTTATGCGAGCTAAACTCAAAGTAAACATTACGTACAGTTGAGAAAATATAATGAATCGAAAGTATGTTTAACAACAGACTAGCCAGCTTTGCAGGAATGTCATAGTCACTAATGTCGTGGACACCCTGCAGCCAGTCAGAATTGGGTATTCACGCACACTGTGGAATATATGCATTTTTTTTTTATCTTTCCAGTTGTCTCCTCATGAACTAACAGCAACTCATTCATCTTTACATCCCAGCAGATTAAATCATTATTATTATCACTGGCATTTGTTTTTACTGTCTGTTTGTGGACAGTAAACAGAAACCCCACCAACACTTTACATTAACTGAACTCAAACAAAGAAACATTTCTATATCCCAAATTGCATTTAAATATATACGAGAGTCTGTTGCATCATCCAGTTCAGTTGCTGTAAACCTCATCCCGCTGAGAAATGGAAACATTTAAGTATCATTATTTAGTGCTAAAGCCTCAGAGAACAAGTTTTTTCAATTTCAATGCAACAGCATCTCTCTTATTCAGATTACTGATTTATAAATAACACTTTTAAAGGAAAAAGATTTACTGTAACTGCAGTGTTTGAATGGGGAGTTTTTCCACAGAGAGAGGAACGCTAAAAGGTAAAAATCTCAAAATGTTGAAAAGTTGAGCACGGCTGGATAAAGGTCAAGACAAGACACAGTCGATACAGATGGTTGTATGTAATACTCAAAAATCTTTTAGTTCTTGCCAAGATTGTGAAAAGCCTTCCTGACATGTTCTGGAAGGTCTTTCTTTATTTGATGGATATCTATAAGGATGTGACGCCCGACAGAAGGCGTATGACAGTAGTAACCCTCAAGGTTGAAACTCTGGCAGCACTACCAAGACGCTGTGCAGCGATGAGCTGGAGAGTTTCTGCAAAATCGAACATGAGCTCTGTGTGTGAGATCAGTGGAAAACTGTTATCACTCACAGCCACCAGGAATGAGAACAAAACACTTTCTAACCCATGAAAACTCATTTCCAACCTGCTTTCGCTTCCTTTCCGAGCAAAGACATTCTAATTATTACCAAAAAACATTTGTATGTACAGTATTTCCATTTGTCATCTCATAATGCCTTTTGTGAAGTGACTTGTTATCTTAATGAGTCAAGATGAAGAACGTGGCCTCGAAAGAGCACATCGCCTGCACGGATGGATAATTTCCAAAGTGGCATAAAAACATAACTTTTACCCATTTCGTGCTGTATCTTTGTTTTCTTTTTAATGCAGTGAGGACATTGTTCACTACACAGTGGGGACAGAGAGTAGAAGAATGATTAAATCATTTCTGACATGATGACTTGACCCATTCTTTTATAATAAAGAAGTCAATTAGATTAGCTGACCCCAGCTACTGTATGAAGCTGCTGAGAACACAAATGAGACAAGGCCATCATAAAAGCATATTACAAATAGAAAATAAAATGAGCTTTAACAGGCCTTTAAGGGAAATCTGCATAAATATGCGTCACATGTGATTTCTTTATAAGAACCTCTGCTGTCAGTGGGTGTTTATTAACCTTGACTGTCTCGACAGTCTGAAAGGTACAGTTTACCCTTTTTAAAGCACAAAAGCTTTAACATCTACTGTCACTCTGACTGACTTTAATGTTCAGCCTCCTGATAATTAATCAGTTAACAGTAACACCAGCGCTGCACGTACTTAACAGAAGTTCAGATGTAAGTGTTCATAATTAGGCGATGATCCATGACGGTGGACAAAGGTTTCACTTTTAACACTGCTGTTAAATTACTCAACTTTAATGGTTGATGGTGGTTCTCTGCGCGATTATTCTGCTATGGCAGCATGATGAGACATTTCACCTACAAATTTGGATTCACATTGATAGAGGCAGTGAGAGTCTAGAGTATTGTGGGTAATATAATGATCTTTAAAAAGTTATTCTCTTAACTGGAACAATGGCAACAGTGATTTCAAACTAAGAGCCAAAAAAAATCTTTTTATCCTGTTGATTTGGTATGTTGGGCAGCTGTAAATATAACTATGAACCTCAGCTGCTATTGCTATAAAGAAGAGCCAATCAGGGGAGCAAATTAGAGCTGTAGCAATTTCAAAACACAATGCAATTGGGAACAAAACACTGCATCATTTGCCAACTGTATCCAGAATTACTCAGTAATTGGACTGATTTAATCTGATGAATGTTTTAACAGGTTTGTCATGTAACTTTTGACTTGCACTACCATTAGTGGTGTATTCAGGATAATTCAAAGCTCACAGATTGGATGTTTCTTATCAAAATAAACCTTGAGAGTCAAAGTTGACTTCTTCTTCTTCTCCTTCATTTTTTATAACTTGCGCCTTTGACTTTTTATCAAACATATTTTCAATGCGGTTGCTCATCATAGTTTCATGCTCTTTCAAGCCTTGGAAGGGCTCCAACTGTCAGTCACCTCACATTGTCTATAAAGAGAAAGGGACTTCTACTTCTATAAGTCTGGATACCTGAAATCCTTACTTCCACTTCATAACACTATGGACAATATAAAGAGGAGCTAATATTCTTATTTTCTTTGCATGCAGGACATGATTGTAGTGGTACTATGAAAAATAAATAAGAGCTTCTTAACAAAAATCTGATCCAAAACTGGGGAGAAATTAACAACACCTGCAATCAAAGTTACAGACTCCCTTGTGTTAGCATTGGGGTACATGTACAGTTGCAGTGTATGTAATATAAACACTTCCGTAACCTGGAGCAGATGACAATATATAGACACTTGGAACAAACTAATTTCTGTGGGAAAAAACTTTTAGAAATTCAGTGTTCAGAACAGTCTGAAATCTGGGGATTTAAGGGTTTTTTTACCGCATTATTTGAATCTTTGGCAAAAAAAATCCAACACTGTAACATATGTAGCAGAAAACAAGGGAAGCATAAAAGGTCCCCTTTAAAGAACAACATGACAGCAATTCTAGCTAAAACTGGGCAAAATCATGTCATATTCTAATATTCTTGCAATTGATTAGAGTTGCATTATAATAGTTCTTTGCACAGGATGTGACTGCACTGACATATTTGCTCGCCGTGGCAGCTCATATAGCCAGCCGTGGTTAAGTACATGCGCTGATACCAAAAGCAAAACAGATTCCTGCCCTTTCGTCTTTCTGGTGTGTTTATGCCTGGTGTGTACTCCACCTGCCCACACGGATATGAGCAAAATAACACTGGTAGAAACAGACAGGCACCCACACAAGCATACATTTGCATTACTAAACTCACAAGAACTAATCAGCTAAACCCTTACACTTATTTGTGTGCACTTTTAATTGATTCTTACTGATACCGTGAAGTAAACTTTATCTTATGGCCCACTTTTAAAGCTGCTGATTCATTCTGAAAGCACAGACACACAAACGTCCTGTATCTGCTCAAGCAGTACGTGATTGTTTAGTTTTAAACTCTTACACACCACATTACACTCACATACACGATCATAATCTGGGACACACATTCTCATTTCCTTCGATCGCTCTGTCAATTACACAGAGGAAGTCGGGGAGGGAGAAAATGAAGGGAGTCAACAATGCATGGAACATCGATGTGTCCAACCACCACTGTCTGTTTAAGTGGAATTGACTTCTGCTCATTTCCCAAATTACGCATATCTGACTGGCCCAGCGCTGCAGGGGCTACAGGAAGCACAGGGACAGACAGGGAGTCTTTCTCACACACACTCTCTCCATTTCTCCATTTCTCTGCAGGGAATCAATGATGTCTGCTTAATTATTGGGTGAATTTAATCAGTGGCACAGCAGTACTTACTGCCTTGTGACCCAGTAGCTGTCAGGAAGTCATTCACTTTCAAACTGCTAGTGTTTGAATACCACCGCAATAATTAAGAGTACAACTATTTAATTGTTGCAGAGGTGTAGAGGTAACAGAAAAACTACCTCTGCATTGTGGTGCTTCTGTGCTCAGCTATTCACCTACAGGTATTTGACAGCTGCTGGGTTTATTAAATGATTTTGTGAAAAACTGAGCTACAAGTGCTACAAATCCCTGTGAGCTAGACAGCAGTGTACTGATTAATGATACATAATGTCTGGGTTAGTGTCTCAAAAACAGTTAATTAATATGTCTAGCCTGCTGAACTGTGGTCTAATATGTCTAAAGTGTATTATTATCAAAATGAGCTCTTCAGCTTCGATTTATGCATTTTATCCATCCTTGGTTGCTTTTTTGCAGATTTATTTACTTTAACTATTGCAATACCTCTTTGTTCTTAATAGGGATGCAGATTTTGAGCAGTTTCTTTGAGCAAAAGTCGGCATCCTTAACAATCGATTAATCATTAATAATTTATGAAATTATGTTTGATGACCAATGCTTATGCAAATCAGAGAAGCCTATATTAAGAGTTTAAAGAATGTATAAACCAAGTTAACAAATGAAACAAATTAATACACTTGTTTAAAACTCCATCGATACACAACAACTGGCCTGACAAACAGTTAACAAACAGTTAACAAAAGTTAACGATGTGATTCAAACATCAATTGACTTCCATGTTAGTTTTCTGCATCAAGTTTTTATGTAACTATGTCACTTCCGGTGACGACCTATTCTGTCGTTTCGGTTGGGGATCTTGTTGTATCATTGACATCCCTACTCTGTAACAACAATGCATTTACCTTTGACATGCTTGTTTATTTAGGCTACATGCAGACATCTTTGGCTGAAATACACCTCAGGTAACAAGAAAAAAAAGCTGCAGTAGTCTCTTTCTGGCACAGTTCATCCCAAAACTTATTCCAGCAGGGAGCGGTAAGAATACTGACTCTGTTTTTAATGCTGGTTTAATTTCTGTTCTTTGGTGAAAAAAGAAAAAGAAGTTAACCTGACCTGAGGAGACACATCAATCTACATAAAAAAATTAGCTCTAAGCTGACAGCCAAATACCAACCCTACTTCAAGTCCTGCGTTCTATCATTAAATGTTTTTTAAAGCCTAAAGGAACACGCTATGGGAGATAAAGTACGCAGCTATAGCAAGGAGGCGTCTAGTTTAGCTCAGCGTATAGCCTGGAGGCAGGGTAACCCAGCAGCTCCAGCTCCCTTCAATGTTCAAAACCACCTACTGGCATGTCTGAAGCTCACCAATTACCACGTTGCATGTAATTTATTTTATCTGTACAGAAAAAAAAAAAACAGAAAAAAGAAGTTGCTTGAGGCGAAAATGCTTTTTTATTTAACGCTAACCAACTAATGGCATTCACTAGTGACTTTGGATCCCAGACCACAAAATCAGATGACATCCTTGATGAATTTTTAAAGCTCCTCGTCCAAAATCTCAACAATTAATTTACATTGCGAGCATTGATGCAACAGAGGCATCCGAGCCTTGCAAAGCCACTCAGCGTTTTTACATGATTCAGCTGTCTGCATGTAGCTTCAGTCTCACAGATCTGATGACAAAACACAGTTAAACAGTGTGCAAAGGAAATATTACTGCATCCAAATCATGCATCATGCTGTAACTGTTCCACAGCCCCCAGGGCTACTTATTGGATTTCAGATGGTAGCTCTGTCCTATGAAAGTAGGTTGAAAAATGTCTCATCACTCTCCAAAGGGATAGATATTGATTGGGAGAGATCAATGAAAAGTTTGCGGAGTATGTGTAATATCATCGAGGTTTTGGGCAGCAACAAAACAACAAACAGAATACAGAAGATGTTTCTGTGTAAGAACTGAGATACTGCATTGATTAATGTCATGGCACTGTGGATCCCACATTGTGGAATATGAAATTATCTGATCTAAAAATGCAGTACAGTAGTTGCAGAAGCCTCTACTGCCGCATTTGCAACTGTAGTTTCAGAGGAGAGGGTCAATCTTCTTTTAAAGTTAACAATCCATTGGAAACCCCCGAACAGCACTTCATGTATAAAACCATTCATAATGTTTGTTTACAATAACTTAAATAACTTAGATTTTATGTACCAGGTAGAAAACCCCGGAGTCAAGCAGGGGTGAGAGACAACTGAGATATGTCACCTGATTCATCTAAAATACATATTTGATGCTCTCATATCTGATTACTAACACTTTCACATTCACCCCGCAGACTAAATGAAATGGCAGCTTGAGTTTACCCAAAGCTAGTTAGTCTGACTGGTGGTGAAATGTTGCTGTTGGGTATCAGTCGATACCGAGCACAGATCCAATACCAGGTTTAATTAATAAGCTGTTATGAGACACTGTGTTGAAATGACTGCGATCATTATTTTATGCGTAAGTCAAAGTCAGGCTGGAATTTAAAATTGATTTTTTTGAACTTTGAAAAACAAAATGTTACAAATAAATACACAGGCATGCATTTACTGAACTGTTATTTATCAATTAACTAAATAAATAAATGAAAATTAATTAATTCAATAGATTGCTCCCATTGTCACCAATACCTGATCCAGCTGTTCAACTCTGCATCATCCAGATATCCAATCTGGAATATGTAACCATGTAACCCTACAACACACACAAGTCGGAACCCTGTTGAACTATATATCTTTAAATGTTATAGCGACGGCGTTACTTCCAATTTTAAAGGCAGCGTATAAAAAATCTCTACTCAGTTGACAGCATTCCAAATAAAATATACAAAACTGTATAATAGCGAAAAAAGCGATCTTGTTTTCTCTTTATTTCAATTTGCAGCAAAGCAGTTAAATGACAAATAGAAATTACATTTTTTGAGTAAAAGTTGAAAATATTTGAGAAATTAACTGTGTGATAGTAATCACTACCTGCATTAGCACCAGCAAAGTCAACCTCAAACTAGTCCTGCATGATCTGACTGTTCTTTCCCTTATGTGGCCTTTACATGGATTGACTTTAAGGTCCTTTTAGAAATGCTTGCATCACATTGGTTGGTTTTAAGGTCATTTCTGATCTTAACAGTGCAAAATCCCTTGCTGCGTGATGTGTGAAGTGACCTAATGATGACACGGGGGGGCATTTGACAGGAGGAAAACCTTTTGGGAAAGGTGACATTTGCATTCATTGAGTTCAGCTTGTGTAATTGTAAAAAAGGCAGAAATATTGATTTAAATATATCCGTAACCATGCCATATGGCATTAGGCAAAAATCAGTGTTGCTTAGTTGAGCCAATTATAAGGTATATCTTGTGCAAACCAACCCATAACTGCTATGTTGTGCATATTAAGTGGAAAATCTAATCTATCTGAATGCATATTCTATGGAAGTATGCAAATGGGACAACTGGAGCAGTTATAATTGCTCAGTGTGTGCTACGAATGAGAATGGCTTTTTGTATGAGCTAAGGACAAATTAAGTTAATGACACCATTCTGGTAAATGGCAGACAGATGGAAAGTTCACGGAGACGAATCGCTTTCTTAGTTCTTAATCACATGTGCAATTAACTGGCGTGTGAAGGTGCTGGTTTGATTGGTTTGTTGTAGCCATGTTTCATTAAAATAAGTGTTAAATAAGTGCGTATCCCGGAGTGAGGGAGAGGTACAGAGAGATATTCCTCTTTTATCAACAAATGACACTGCAGAGGTGATGTCAGCGGGGCGTCAAATGGGTTGATGTGCACTGTGGCACTTATGGGAGTAAAAGTTGGGCAGCACACCAGCTGAGATTATTAAAAGTCTGCAGAATGGATTCAATGGATAAATCTGCCTGTTTACTGAAGTTTTAAATATTCATGTGCATGAAACAAGGCTTATAGTGGGATGATGGCAAAGTGAAGAGAACCTGCAGTACTGTCTGCACAATCTGTCACCGTCTGCTTACAATGCATCAGTCCGCTGTCAAAATACTTAAGTATCATGTCATTTGCTTTACAATTACCTCAAGCCATATTTATCCAGCCTGCGCACACATGTAACCATTCAAGGCCAAAAGTCTGACTTCAGACTTGGCTGTCAGATTCAGCAGAAAGCATCAACCTCAATCTCAACAAACTATTGTAGCAAACAGTGCAGAGGTCGGGCACAAGCTAATGTTATTTACCTGGAACATCCAACTCAGCCACAACAACTGCTTTAGATTTGCGACTTGGACTTGAGATGTTAAAGCAAGGATTTTCAACCTTTAACCTTTTCGCTGGTGAAATCCAAAGAAAATAAATAAGATGGAAACAGGAACCTTGACTATGCTTTGACCATGTAAACATCACTGCTGAAACAGTCTGATATAAAGATCTTGACTTATCCAGGGGTTAGAAAGTAGACTTTAGAATGTAGTTTAGTCTAGTCCGTATGTTTTTGTAAAGCATAGCTTATTCTATGCGTTCTGACCTTTCATCTACATCAGATATGAGAGCACAAGGTAATGATACAAGCAAGGTGGGATGGAAGTGCAATGGAAATAGGTTTTTAAATGCTCACGTACATGACATACAGTGTTTCTCATGGGGAGGGGAGCACAAACCTCTATCGCTGTATTACCAACTTGAATGCAGCACAGATCCAAGTGTTTGTGGGTTTAACGTTTCTCCTGGACTGCTGCGATTCTTCGCCAGATCACCAGTTTATTGCTGGTGAGACCTTAAGTTTGTAATTGCTGGCTTCTGATTGTCCAACATAATTTTCTGTTCTTCAGAGTTGTGCAGAAGTTTTTTTTGTGTGGCACACTCTCGACATAAACAGGTGTGTTTTCATCTGGATGGATTTTTTCTTTAAACAGTGCTTTAGTGGACAAGATTTTTGGAACCCTGTTTCCTCATGTACATGTGGACAAGAGAACCAGGGTGAATTTACTGTCATGCTTAACTATAACAGCTTTGAAAGGAAAATATTCAATGTATTTAATGATCAGCTGTTAGAGTCAATTTGCAAATTGCTCATGAAGACTTGACTTTGCTCGACAGGACTTGAACCGGAGTTGGACTTGCCCCAAAAGATGTAAAAACAGCTTTGGCCGTAAGGCTTTTCACACTACAATGTTCATGTATTCTTTCTTGCTGACTTTGGATGATGTACTTGAAACATCCACAAGACATCTTTGCTCACTCCAGAGTTTTGCTTGCCAACACACTGGAAAAGAAAATGCCATGGTTGTCTTCTATTCTAAACTTTTTTATACAGTTCTATTCACTTGACTTTATGTGTACAGACAGAGTTGACAGTGTAGGTTGCCAGTTTGAAGGGTTAATTAAAAGAAGAGCAGACAGCTTGCTGAGTCAACCCTCTCAATTTAAAGTAAATATATATTTATTTCATGTTAACATCCAAACTCCTACACAGATTAACGGTCCAGTCGGATCATGTGGTTGCTGAAGTAATAAAGTATTATTTTACCCATGTCTGCCATTTGTCTTTCGCTGCGAGTAAAGTAGAGGAGATGAGAGGAGGAAGTAAGATGAAAGGAATATATCGTCTTAGTGTTATCAACTACTTTATCAGCTGAGTATCTTCAGTAAAGGTTCAAACTAGGTTTGTTCCAAGTGCAAATGTCAAGTTTTTAAGAGCTTCACAAGTTACACAACCCAGGCAACATCCCTCACGTCTGTAGAATTTAAATTCCTTAACCTTTTCCTCCATCAGTGAGCCTCTGCAATTAGAAACTTCTCCAAAAATGCAAATTTGACATATTTTAATAGAACACAGCGAACCTGTACTTCAGGATAATTCATGTATTCAGGGCACATTTTGGGGGACAGTTTCTCCCCTCATTGTGCAGTGTGACTTCTCCTCCTACACAAAGGTTGCATAAAGCGAACATTTAGATAAGTATTGAAATGATGCAGCGTAGCAGCCTGGACTGTACTGCTTCAGATAATCCCCAGTGTGCCAGGTATCAAACAACGTCTGCCTCTAACTGCAGCACAGTTGTTGTATAAACAGAGCCAGAGCATATTTACCCTTCAGCTAAAGGTGTCTCTTGAGCCGACATGTTTGTATATCTGAACATCCTTCACAGGCTGCCTGGAGGGGGCTCACGCCTGAACTTTAAGCTTTTTACATCACAGTAGGGGCGAAAAAGCAACTAGTACCAGAGGTCATCAGAAACACTTCCTTTTCTCACAGGACATGCACGCAGCAATGTGCACATATGTGGTCACAAACACATGCACCCATTCGTACACACAAGTACCCATTCAAACACACAGGCACACACAGGTACCCAGGGACCTACGCTGTGCAGTAAATATCCCGAAAAAATACGTCAGAAGAAGAGGTTGAAAGAGATGGAAGACCTTTATAGAATATTTCCCAGTGCGGACAGTCAGGTGGGAGACGGAGGAAAGAGCAAAAGAGAAAGGAGGAGGAAAAAAATGTTGGGGGGGTGCAGAAGCAAGAGAAGAGAGACAGAGAAGGGAGAAGAACAGTAAATGTTAAGTAGCAGTTGAAGTGGAAGAATTCCAGTTTGGATTCAAGCTCTTTGGCTAATGAGGATCATTAACATGGCCTGCCCAGCTTCTCTAAACGCTGGGGAGGACTGGAAGATAGGGGATAAAAATAAAACCTCTCAAGCACATCCCCACAAGATTCATAAGGCGGCCGCTTGTAAAAAAAGATATAGCACATGCTGGCTGCGGAAGGTACTTCTTAATGCAACACCACACGCCATGGATCCTGGAAATGGGGATACTTACCCAACAAGAACACTCGCTTGAACTCTGAACTCTCTGGATCGTGTTTAAAGCAGTCGGGCAAAAGAACCAATCTAGATTTCTGCGATTTCATGGATTGAGATAAAGACCAAGGTGAATATGGCTCTACAGTGCTCTATGATATGATATAAATCAGAGGTTTAGATCAGTTCAACTATGTCATCCCATCTGGGAAATTTGCCTTACAGGTGCAGGATGGAAAGGAGAGCAAAATGACTGCTAAGCTGTTCTATCTTAAGCACATTGACTCCATTATTTCATGTGGCAGTTCACATTTCTCCCCCATGTTTTGTGATCCTATGAGCTTTATCATTTTCCCTATCTCTGCTCACTGTTTAACACACAGTAAAACAAAGCTCCCCAGAGGCTTGAAAACCAATCCAAGCTCCTGTCCTGCTTCTATAAATCATTTGCAATACAAAGTATGCATCTTTTTTGAGCACTTCCAACCACTTTTATAGCTTAATCAATTGAGTGGTATATCAGTCAGCATCAAAACAGTTTGAAAATACAAATGTCCTTCGTCAGACGTCCAGAATACAGCAGAAACCTGCTTTCTTGGACATCCTGCCATCGATTTCTGTTTTTCCCGCTCTCAGCACTGTCACTCTACACCGTTGGGGGGGCTGCGTATGTGAAATTTACAACATCTTGCCAGATCAGGCATTCCCAACCAGCAACTACTGCAAACTTGCTGTTACATCAGCCCTTCTGTCACAGTGCAAATGCTTTTCTTCATTTATTATTTTTTATTAGTGAGGAGAGAGACTGCACTGTGTGGGACCCAAGGCTGTCAGACAGACAAGTGTCTTGATAAACTCAGCATAATTGGCCAATTCATTCGTCTTCTGTTAATAAAAGACATTGTGGTGAAGAGATCAACAGTGAAGAGCTGTGATGTGCACTGTTGGTATTGTCTCTGGCATTCCCTTCACTAAAAGAGCCTCAAATTAATTAGTGTGCAATACAAATACCTATTAACAAGAAAATAATCCCCAAAAAGGCTTCAATAGCGCTCTGTTAAATCTAAAACATTTAACTAAAAGACATTTCTCCATTAGCAATTTTATAACATGCTGTAACATAATGATGATGACAACAAGGTCTCGAGCTGATCCTAAGTTTAGGTACAAGGTCCAATCTGGGGTCAAATAAAACTAAAGCAACTGGATTTGCAAAATACACAGATTTGCAAAGCCATTACTGGAATGAAGCAGGTATCTCTCTTCTTTTATGAGCTAACATTCAGGTAGCAGCTTCTCATTTTTTGCCATCCGTACAACCGTTGCTTCCTTATATTAAAATCACACATCACTGATGGCAGATCACATCAGCTGTCCCTAATTAATGTAAATCTGTGAGCGCCTTGATAGCAGGCCAAAAGAAGACTCGAGCGAGCCAGAGTCTCTACTCTGTAGTCCAAACAAATTCAACAAAGTGATAGATCCTCTCTCTAGCTGATCACGTCACGTCAGTTTCATGAGTGGCATTCTGTCACTTTGCCTTTCAACGATTTCACATCAATTTCATAAAAATTTATAGTGTTTCAGCAGAACCTGTAAAGTAAAATAATTTAGGAAAAGTTTCAGATTGGAATCTATATATCAGAATCAGATACCCAATATTTAACAACTTAAATCAGTATCAGGAAAAAACTTAATTGGGAAATCCGTAGTAAGAACACCGCCAGAACTTTCTAACACCATCATTATGGTAATTACCCTCGTTTTCAGAGAGCATCGTGGTCACAGCACATCGCTCCTGTCCTCATTAGAACATTAGTTGGCAGAACAACAATGGCAGGGTCGGCAAACCCGGCTCCTTGTCTGTCCAGATAAACTGTGGCCATAACTTGCTAAGATAGCACTAAGTGCAACTACTACAGCTGCAGGAGAAGTTTCCTCATGCTGAGGGTGTTTTTAAAGGGAACATATTATGCTCATTTTCAGGCTCATACTGGTTTGTTTTGGGGTTTCTACTAGAACATGTACATGCTCAACCTAAAAAACACAATATTTTCATATACTGCCCAAGGCTGCTGCGCCTCTATTCCCCCTCTGATTGAAACGCTCCGTTTTAGAGCCCGTCTCTTCAAGCCCCCCTCCCAAAAAAGCCCAGTCTGCTCTGATTGGTCAGCGTTTCCAGGTCTTCCTCATCTGTGTTCTCGCTGTTTCTGCACCATCCAGTATAGCAGCACTATCTAGTGTGAAAAATCATCAATAAAAGCTTCTAAACCAAAATCTACATAATCAAACATGTACAACATCGGCAACCAAGATAAGGGGTTTCCCTGACATTAGCATGTAGCTAGAGAGCAGTGTATGTAATTTGAGCACTTAAGGAAAATGGATACTGCATACTCAAGGCCTTGGCCATATTTAAAATGAACATCCAATATTAAAACATTATACATTATAAGTAAAGTAAAATTTAAGTATATATTTTCTAATACTTTTGCACACTCTAACAAAGTTGTAATGTAGGGTTGTGGTGATGACACCATGACCCTTCCTCACATAATCTGTGGTTGAATGTAACTAAGTACATCTACACAAGTAATGTACTTAAGTACAATTCTGAGCTACTTTCTTTGATTATCCCATTTTATGTAACTTTATACTTTTACTCCACTACATTTAGCAGCCAGCTGTTACTTTTCAGGTCAAAATTCAACAAAAAGCATTTAAGTACTTTTACTTTTGATACTCTTTGATGCTGGTACTTTTGTAAGTTTGAATGCAGGACTCGTAGTGGTGTCATTTCACAGTGTGGTATTAGCACTTTTACTTAAGTAAGGGATCTGAATGTATTCAGCAAACATCCTTTTCAGCCACTGCACATTATGCATCACCATGCTATGCCTGAATATCTATGTATTATATTATATGAAGAGTAATCCCATGGGGAGAATGGTAAGAGAAGGAGAGAGGACAGCAGCAACACAAAAAGGGAGGACAGCATAACATAAAGCAGGAAAGAAGGAAAGCTAACGGTTCGCACATTTGTTCAGAAAAAATGCCCATGTCTGGCTCCCCTACCTTGAAAACATAAATCAGAGCAGTCTACTCAGAATTTATCACACAGACTGAGATGATAGCACAGGAGCCCACTGAGGAGGTGCTTCTTGAAAAGATGAACCACGGGTGGAAGGAGAGGAAAACGCTCTGTTCACTGATCTCTCTAAAGCTTTTATATACCGCACTAAAGATCTGTAATGTATAAATAGTACAAGTATAAATGAACAATGTATGCACGAATCAATTATGAGAATCCGTTTCAAGTTAATATAACTGCACAAATCCCACATGTCTTTATCTCAGCCATAACAGTGCTAATCCAATTAGCAAACAAGGAAAGAAATTGTGCTCGTGTGATTGAATTACAACTGCAAGAAAAACAAACAGTTAAAGATTTCTGTCCTTTTACTGCCATTTCTTCAACTGCTACTGTG
Source organism: Serranus cabrilla (assembly GCA_903364295.1). Taxonomy (NCBI): domain Eukaryota; kingdom Metazoa; phylum Chordata; class Actinopteri; order Perciformes; family Serranidae; genus Serranus; species Serranus cabrilla. The sequence continues at coordinate 585,095 of CAFUXE010000563.1, read as the reverse complement.
TTTAAATCAGTGCAGTATCTGATGGATGATGCGATGGCTAATGAGAGCTGGATGTGTCCACATTTAACTGTCGTCCTAACGATAAGTAATGACGATAGCTTAGCTAACACAATTAACGACTGGCGCAGAGAAAAATAAAATTCCCCCAGAATGAGGTATTATGTAAATTATTAATTACCACACAGACGATTGCAATCTTGCTCAGCTGCCCATTGGCACCGAAATAAATGTGAATGATTTGGAAACAGAGAAAGGAAAATAGTGGAGATAATACTGACACAGTGGGAATGTGCGAAGGATTCAACAAATACCACCTGCTCCTCAAGCAATTTATAGAAAACATTTGCATTTGCAATTTAACCACTAAACACAGACTGACTCGCAACAAATGTGAACAGGAAAGTACAAACACTGAGAGTCAACATTTGAATAATTTTGCATTTGTTATAGTCATAAGATGTCACCACTATTACATTTCCATAAATGCGGCGTACGCAGATACGCATGTCCCAGGAAAATCTTTCAAAATCAGACACAATTTTTTAAAAAGACGACTGGATCTCTCTCTTTATCATGACATACGGTAAATATATAATATTAGAGCCACAGCAAAGCAATCTGTATTTAATTTGAATTTCAATCACATGAGTTCTGCACACTGTCATAATGCATTCAATGAGGGATGCATGTTTTATGAGGAGCGCTTTCCACAAACGCAGTTACACTTGTGTGTGTGTTTCTGCATATATATTTATACGTGTGTGAGTGAGAGAGAAATGCAGAGACTGAGTAATGAACAGATAAAGATCCAGCGAAAGGTAAAGACAAAGAGAGGAAAGAGAGAGTTTGATGTATCCGCGAAGAGAGAGAGAGACAGAGAGAAAGAGAGAAAGTGATCTCTCAGATTCGGTGTCTCAGCTTAATGACACAGGATCCACATGGGAGAGCCAAGCTCTGTGCCAGATATGATGAATCCAAAGAGCGATAACCTCGAGCCTCCTCACTCACAGCCTACACACATACACACACACAGATATGAAAAAACTCAGGAATTAACTGCTCAGCTTCTCTGTTTACAACAAAATTGGTGGTTTTCTCTCTCTCTCTGCTTGTGTGTCACTACCTCTGCCTTTTTCTGTCACTCTGTCATTCTCTCTCTTCTCAGAATATAATCCCCACAGATTCCAATATGGTGTCAATACCTAACACCATGCCCCCCCTCTCTCCAGCCTATTCCCCTGCTGTGACCATGAACAATATGTCTGGCTGACTTTGACAAATTAAACCAACTCGATATATGGAAATAACCTTCACAGGATGACATGGAGGGAAAGAGGGAAGCAGGGGGGATGGAACAAAGAATGAAAGAGGGACAGGGACACATACAGATGGATGATGGGATATATTGAGCATGGCATGGTATTTCCAAACCGGGTACAGCATGAGAATACATGACGAAATGGTGCACATGTAGACCGAATTTCTAAATGTCACCATAGATAATAATAAGTCACTACAGCTGGGACACACTGAATTATCTGAGTAGGAAAGGCAGGTAATGGGACTTGAAAAGCGATAGTCAACAAGCTTTTTAACAATGGCAAAAAAAGGTTAAGTGCTGTAGGTGTTTGGTGAATGACAACAACCACTGAGGGAAAAACACAATTTACCATTTTTATATGTTGATCTATTAGATGGGGGCAACTTTGAAAACTACTACAGCTATGTTTACAGTCAACTGAGCAAGTTTGAAACTCACCAAAGCGTAATTTTTATCAAATCAAGTGTGCAAAATGACAGTTTCCTTTCACAACCAGAGTATATTCCTGTTAAATGAGTAGAGTTATTGTTAAATATTAACATGCCAGAAAGAATATAATCCATTAACTGACACAATAAGTTGTCTCTCTGAAGAATATACAAGAAGCTTGAGACGCACATCCTTCCCATGACAGTTGTGACAAATTGCCGTGCAATGGCATCAACTACCCCCAATTAATTTTCCTCAAAAATAGCTTTTATAATGACTCTATTAAATTGCCCAAGTGGCTGAAATTCAAACACATTTCACCTGTTACAACACAACATCTTCCACAACACACACATGTGCACTTTAACTACAGAAGCACCCACACACGCACAAATCAGCAAGAAGAGGTCGTTAAGCAGCTATTGTTGTGTTCCTCTCTGCTCAGCATGATAACGGCTTGATTGATACCGAGGTTCCCCAGTTAATCACCTGGCTATGACTATAAATGCACGCTGTCTTGCAAGTGATGCACAAAC